>JAFFZH010016183.1:63097-140813 GCA_018420115.1 Euura saliciscinereae | reverse complement strand
GAAATATTTTATGAGAAACTTCATGTAAGATTTGATGGAATTTCACAAGAAGCAGGATTTCATGAGGAACCAGAAACTTCAGAAGATTTTGAGTTTGTCGAAAGACTTCAGATTTAAATAGACTTCATAGACCTTCATGGGGCTTTACGAGACTTTAGGGTTTCCGGAGGATTTCAAAGACTTTAGATATAGAAGGAAACTTCATAAAATTCCATAACACTCCATGAGACTTCTTGAAACTTTATGAGACTTGAAGAGATTTCATTGCAGAGATCTCAAAATATTGGACTTCACAAGCCAGTGAACACCAAATTTCAAGATTGTGTGATAACCCCTCGTTAAATATCACCCGATTTAGTGTGATAGTAGCAAGTGCTGTTTAATGGTTTGAATCTGCTACAGCACCGTCTCTCTTCCAAGTATAAAAAGTCATAAGGTATCAAGGACTCTCAACTCGTTGACATCGCGGCCCGAGATTAATTGCAATCGTTAATTTCGAAGCTTTGAAGTAAATCGTAACGATCTGGAATCATAGTGAAACCATGCTGCAACCACTCGTGTCCGACCTGTGAGCGAGTGCCCCTCGTCGGAGTTAAATATCGTCTGGTGCAATATTCCCCAGAGACTTTGTGTGATGATCATGCCCTGGAGCAGGGTGTGAAAAAGAAATAAAATTGTGCTTCTGCAGGTGCGCAGAGTCCGAACCGCGAAACGCTTTCAGTGTCATATTAAATTGTTCGTCGGAACCGCACGACTGTGGCACTAAATCCCAAAGTGAACTTTAACGTGGAGCGAAATCGCTGCATGTAGTGGCGAGCAGAGCCAGCTTAGGACTAAAGGGTTTTGGACTCGTGACCATAGCGAAACCACTCATGCTTTAGTTTCAACTTCTGAGGTTACCCACCGTCGGTGACCCGGACAGAGTCCATCAAGTGTGTAAATACAATCGAGCAAATAGATCCGGTGTGTCTATATAATACTGCAGTGCGATAGTCTCCGCCAATTTACTTCAACGGAGACACGCTCCAAGTCCAAATGGAAAGGACATCGGAGAAGAAGAATTGTCAACTGATTTAGATTGTGAAACAAATTTAATTTTGTAGCACTTGTTCAATTCGTTGTACAAAAAAAAATGCACTCATGAAATACACGTTCGAATATACATGAAAGCTAAAAAAAAATTATACGAGAGGCTAAATTGAAAACAAATGAAGTTAAATTTTCAGTTGTTTTTGCTCGATATTTCTTTCTATTTTCGCGTTATAGTTGCTGAAAATATTGCCGTACTAAATCCGTTATTGAAGTTTGGCAAGCGTATAGAATCCGGAATAATATTATCGATAGAAAATTGTCTGTTGGATATAAAAGGAGCAGATAAAACCGTCGAGGTTGAGAAATACAAGTAGGAACTTTATTTCCTCCCAAAGTACGTATTCTATATTCATTTAGTTTTTCCAAAATAACTCATCGAGTAAAACAAATCGACCTAGAAATATGAAAAGAAAAAAACAAGTCTCTACAGATACGTGCCCCACAGTTTTCTGTCTGGGATATAAAACAGCCATCAACTGCCAGTCCACGTATCGGATAATATCCTTCGAGAGGGGGGAAAAAATTCCTAACAAAATTGTCGCAACTATTCGACGCTCCATGGATATACGTATGCGATAAAAAGATACTAGGATATGCGTCTATATGCATTTATATCTCGGAATTCGATTTCTATAACAGCATTCGCTTCACAGTCAGATAGACGTGACCGTATCGATCAGACACACACAGCCAGTAGTAACGGCGCGCGTAAGTCAGCCGCACGAACGCAGGAGAAAAATTAATGTCAAAGGGGTAGGGTGAGGCTATGAGGCTTGAGACTCGATTTTTTAATACTTCTTTAAAGTTATCTGAAACGATAAACGAAGATGAAGTGACATATTTACACAGTTTTACTCGCTGTTTGATTATCATCAGATATCTCAATTTTTCAATTCTATTTTATCTCAAATTTATGATTGACAGATCTAGCAAAATAGTCAATCGACTTCATTCACTATGAAGAATAGTAATAAACGAAAAATGGAATAATAGAATAGAAATAGAAGACAGAAAAAAATGTTGATATCATATTCAACCGATAGGTACTAATGGTAACTATAACTAGAAATTTTTCTGAGTGTGTGTAAATGAAATCTCGAAAACTGCTGGATCAATTCGAATGGAAATCTCTCACAAAAAATTATTCAACGATATAAACTACATCTGCTTATTATCTACTTCAAAACTTTATCCTTTTTGGTCCTCTTCATTATTGCAGACGAGACGACCAAATTTTACAAAGTGTTACCGTTTTTATCACCATTTTCTACTATATTTTCATGTCTCGAATTTTTGTTGAGTTCTTTCAGAATTTTTGTTGAGTTCTTTCAAAATTTATCCCCGAACACAAAGGGATGTTTTTCTGTCTTACAATTGCGTACATGAAATTTCAAAAACTTCTTAAGCAACTCAAATCAAAATTTTAGGGGAGATGCAATGAACTATCATTTATAATGTTACGTAGCCGATTCTTGATGACAATAATGGTTAAAAAATTTCGTAACTCTAACCCAAAATATAACTTCACATTTTTTTAAATTTCTTTTCGCAGTTAGAATTATCAATTTTTTATAGTTCATTGCATCTCCAAAAAACTCTGAATCGAAATAATGAATAGGCCAAAAATTATCAAGTTTTGGAGTAGATAAGAAACAAGATGTGGTTTATCGCTGAACGAGCTAATGTAAGCCAGAAGAAGCAGATAAGTTCGTACCTCCCATGATTCTGTGGATCGTGTTAAACAATGGGTAGAATGCTACTCGTTGAGACAGCAAAACTTTTGAGCTGCAATCTCAAGTTCTGGTGTAATTTTGCGTGCTAAGTACAAACGTTAGAACAAATGAAGAGAAACAGTGTCGAGTAATCTCAGGATAGACACATTGCATCGAGATTTTCCGACCAATTATACACTCTCGGAATTATCCAAATTCAACGAATTCCCCGACTCATGAATCTTTCGAGTACTCATTGTCTGTTGTGTCGAAGGTTAAACCACTCAGGGGCGGAAAATTTTCTCGATAGAACCGCAACCCACTTGTCCAAACTCCTCAATCAATTTCCCAGTTTTGATGATTCGAAAGAAAATTGTACTCACTGTTCGGGTCGTGTATCCAGCGTTTCTTGTCACCCACTTTGATGCTGCGTGTGTCATCCTGAAATAAGAGAAAAACGGTTGTTAGAATTTGATCATCGATAATCGATCCTTGTAGTGATTCTGCGATCGTTATCCTTTAAAGGCGGATAGACCGTGCAAATAATTGGAGGACGTCACCTCGTCCGTAATTCAAAAGGAAATCGAGATTTAATTGGATTCAATGACATGTCAGATTCGCGGACGAAGTTTACTCGCAATTAGACAGACTGCCTTGAATTCGGAACTGTAATTGCCAATCCTGTCTCAACTGCAGTTTCGGTAGCTTGTTTCTTGAACGTTATTCTCATTCCAGTCGGCCAACCATTTTTCCGAACTCGTCTTTCAAGCTCCACTCAAAGATTACAGGACCTACAGACATATTTTCCGAACTCACTTCGGCGTGGAGGTTTTGCTTTTTTTTCGCCCAAAAACTTCCAGATTCTTCCCATACCTCCTCGCAGTATTTTCTCTCTCGTTTTTCTCTTGATTTAATATCCGAGCCTTTCTACCTCGGCCATTGTTTCAAGGCTTCTTTCATTTTTCGCTTCGCTGGGATTCGGGAGATTGATAAAAGACGTGAAATAAAAACACGTACTTGGAATAGCCGATTAGATGTAACTGAATGAATTCATAAAATTGGTTCAAAGTCCATAAAACGAGGGGTAGAATCTCCACCTTTTTATCTCACTCAGCGTCAATTATTCGCGACTTTTTACACTTCTCTCCCTTTTAACATAACTTTGTTTTTCCCTGAGCTATCATCGAGCTAAGCTTACCGCAGCCTGGGGCATCCGGCCGGAACCCCAAGTCGGTATTCTTAATTTTCTAGCAGGTTTTCTTCGGTGTTGTAACAGATAGTTTGTTCCGGTTGTTACACCGTGTGGATGACACACTGATTGATCACCGAAGTACCAGACCGCAAGTCGACGCTGTGTTTCGCGGGTGGAGCGAAAAGTTGATCAAATATTTCGACGCCATTTTGGAATATTTTTCAAGCTTCTGGTAGCGGTATTCTGAGAAATGATCACTTGCTGTTGATAAAACCTGTCGACGAAGCTTTGCGGTAATCCCGGATAAAATTGTGGTAGGATCTCGACATGAACCCTGGACAAACGTACGTGAGAGGCTTTTCTCGATTCTGGAGAGGTCGAGGATTCTATTTCTCTCTCTTTCTGTCTTTCTAGCGGAGAAATACTCGATTCGTATTTTACTGAAAATACGTGACTTTGAGAGAGTCAAAGACTCTTGATCTTAGAACAACGTTCGTGACGTACGTGAAATCGTTCGCCGGCTCGTATGATTTCTGATAGAATTTTCAGCCCTTCGCTACGTATACATATAGGACTCAGTCAAAGAGATCGCTAAACGGTATTTCAATGTTGAACGTTCAATTTATTTCGCAAAAATACGTCTGGCCAAGTCTAGGCCGTTCTATTTTTTTTTCTTCATTTTCCAGACTTCTAACGGCGAGGGAATAAAATTCAAACACAAATTAGAAGCAACAAAGTTACCCTCAGACCATATAGCTCAGACAATTATTTGCTTTGCCAGAAGTTGAAGACGACGGGTTTTTCAAAAACTATACGAAGACTTGATTCGTTACTAATTTGAAACTCAAATAGTACAGAGACTGTGACACGGTTGAAAAAAAAAGTTCTGAAATCCTGAGTTCAGTTCAATTGAGGCTCAACTTTTAATCGTTAATTGAGTAAATTCAGAATTCAGAAGATTTATTCTGTCGGTTTTGTAGGAAACTTTTCAGGAAACACTCCAGATGAGTTTTTTGTTCGTTATAAAAAATGATGTTCCGATTCTCGTTCCCCACTTGGGATTCACCCCTGAAGTAGTTTTCATCTTCTTCACACACGCTCGCTATCCACGAGTCTCTTATTGTGTTCTTCGTACATATAGCCATCGACTTCATAGAACATTAAAGCAGTAGATAGGTGTTAGAAAATTGGTCTTGCACGAGTCGAGTTCAGCTCTGGCTCGATACAAAATGTAACAATTCAGAGCCCTGGGTGCGAGAGGTAAGATAATGCCTCCACATATGCAGCTACGGAACCCGTACGTGGGTTAATGTATTATTAACCACCCCTGGGATTCGAGGGTGTGTAGTACTCGGTGAAAATTTAACCATCTCGCCTGGGGATAAACCCGACGACTCATTTCGACTCTGACACGGTAGTCGAATTTTCGTCAATTTGAATGAAGGGTGTCTCTTTCTCTCGTAATAGCTCCCAACATTCTTTAACTGCACCAGGAGCTGAGCAACAGAGCTACAGACCAAATTGAACTGGAACCTCATTTATTGGACCAACTAGAGACAGGCAACTCGCCTCTTTGACGAATACAGGACCCCCACTACCTTCTCCAAGCAAAGCGCAGAAAGATGCGCGCGCAGCTTCTAGGTAAGTGCCCGATGGTGGGGGGTCATGGGCAAAGAGAATAGACGTCTGGCGCCGCCACCGGGTTAGGTCGGAGATAACTGATGATCACGTGACGTGTTATGCTAGGAATGAACTCGACCTCCTGTATCCTAGCTAGCTTGGAGAAAAGATTCTCACGAACGGAGTTTTAATCAAGAAAAAAGCAGTGCTTGAGGATTATTGTGCAGAGCGTCATCCAGCCTCGAGACTTGGGATTGTACTAAAAATGAGAACAGGTCGGGTAAAGGTGGTTGATAGTAAACTGTTCTAGACAAGAGTATAAAAGTTTTCAGTTTTCTATGGATTGGGTTTGGCGATAAACTCGAAGGTACAATCAATCCAAGATGTCACTTTCGGAGCCTCGGGTTCGCTACGACTCCTCCATGTCATTTTCTTTTCAGATAAGGAACGAAACTGGGCTTCCCTTGCGGATCGTCTCTTATGGTTTATTATGTATCCTCGGATCGTTATCCTAAGGACTATCCAACTACTATATCTTCAGACCCTGTGTCATCATTTTTTATGTCTTCAGGATCTCGAACTCGGACCGAGTGGATGAGACAAATCGATCAGTATTTTCAGTTATGATAGTTCCGCCAAAAGGAGCTTCTATATACAGGCGAGAAAGCGAAGTTGGAAGTTCTTTTTTCACCAAGATATAAGTATCAAGTAACGGCTAGGAACTAACTTTCTGAAGAAGCGTCGTAAAAGTCTTCTTTTTGTTTCTCACCACTCAAGCCTCAATCTCGCTCCGATGGTTGAGTAAATGAATTAGAAAAAAAGAAAACTCCAGAATACTTGATTCTACTTTTATAACGAAATGTAATTGCTTCAGCCAACACCAGCGAAGAACTGATACCTTTTCGCTCTAAGTTAACAGTTTCAAACTTTCAGAAGACATCAGAGAGCGAAAAAGTCACGTCGACGACATCGAACATTTTTTTGTGCATAAACTCTGTCCAATTTCTTTTTATGCTAGCAACTCTGAATTTATCCTATGGTAGATAAAAGGAGAATCTATAACTGAGATAAAGGGATGCGTGTAACTCTTAGCTCTTGAGATAAAGTCAGTCCCATAGGGGTGTTGGCGTATTTCACCGAGAAACCCTTCTGACACGGGTCAAATAATTCGATCCTTGTGTGAAGATGATCTGATCATGTTTCTCATCTATAACACGAAGCAAGGCGATTTGCTGCCTTCATATTTGTTAATCAATATTATCTATGGGTAGTGTTGTGTTTGGTTAACGATGAGGGTCCCATATTACGATTAACGATTTCGTACCCAGGACGTACCAATTACTTTAGAAGGGCCATGGATATGATTAAGGATAGGCGATGGATGACGCCTTGATAACCAACCGGAGATAATGGCTATTCGATCCATTCTAGCCCTTTGCACGACACTGGGAGAAGACGAAAAAAATATATCGTCAGCGCTGATGGATAGAATTTCTAAGCTCGATATTAGGGCGAGGGTTAGGACTCCGTGTCATCAAAACAGGAGGTGAAAAATGGACTGTGGTATTATGTTTGCCTGTTTTTCTTTTTTCCTTTATCGACGACGTTGAAGGGTATGGGAGGCTGGTAGTACGTACGAAGAATAAAGACATTAGGGCTCAAAGTATCGGAAATCAGAAGACAGCGAACACAGCCAACTTTCTACAATTAAATTTCAAAAGTTATTCTTCTATTAAAGTTATAAAAGAAGCGAAGAAATAATTGACCTAATGAAACTGAAGCTGGAAGAAAAAGCACTATGTGAAATCGATCAGTTGAAAAATGCAATTGGAAGGCTTTCATTCGTTGCAACCAAGTAACGAGCTTCAGGGTTTCATTCAACTGACTTCAACTGACTTTTCTGCAAGGTGTACACCTGACTTCAAGAGGCAGGAGGGGGATTTGAGAATAGTAAAATTGAATGAATCTTATGAAATAGGAAAACATTCGTTCACTTATTGAAATCTAAAGCCACCCTGATTGCAATAACTTTTCAATCATTCGAAACCGTATAAAATCGCTTCGCAACTACTTTGATTGACACTGCAATCACTTCAATCTGTTGTTATTTTTGGTCCGAATATGCCTTCGATTTTTCGCATCGGCGTTGCAGTTCTCTGGTCGTATAGCTTCAACCTATTTTCAGAAACGACAGTTTCATGAATATATTGGCATCGAGAATCGCAAGCCTGCCAAAGTATGGTGCGAATCTTATATCGCGAGATGTTTGAAACAGATATTAAATTTCATCGTACGCTGAGGTACAGCCTCATACTAAAAAAAAATTGGAGACAAATTTGAATCAAGAAAGTGCAAGATCGAGTCTGTACATAAAATAATTGCAAAGGTTAACAAAATCGAAGTAGCAATCTACAGACTCTCCCAACGAATTTAGCTCGACGCTCGTTTCTAGCGTAACTTCAGGACTTGAGATGTAATATTTGACAGCAGCATTGGAACGACTAACAAGAAAACGAGTTCTCGTTTTTCAAGACTGTAATTGCCTTCATCCACGACGTAGACGATAAACTGACTAACTGCAGCAATATAGCTCGAAGTATTTAACTCTGTTTGCAACATTTCTGGATCAATTATCCTGTGAAACATTTCGTCCATCGGTTCATTGTAAAAATAAAAAGAATCGCAAATTACGAATTCGATCAAGCTTCACAAAGGTAAAAGATAAAAAATAGGAACTCGATGAAGAAGATTGAAAGAGGTGGTAGAGAATTTTCTCGAAATTGGCAGAGTGTTCCTTTTATACAGGAAAGATGGTAGAAAATACACGTTCTCCATCCCGGTACCAAGGCTATCAGCCAAACGTCAAAAGCATTAATCTCTCGCCTCGTAGACGACCAGGATCAAGTTCGACCTGCAGGACCGTTAATGAAATAAAATACCGATTCTTACCCGTCTAGAATTTGCAAAACTTAAGCAAATCCGAAGTTGCAAAAGAGAGCAAAGTCTGACTCGCCCTCCAAGCAATTATGTCCGAGTTGTGTTTCCGCACTAGGAGGCAAAGCGAGTGACGATAGCGTCACCATCATCCATCTCGTTCAACTTAACCCTCGTTTGTTCAACTAATGGCTGGGTCGACCTCACCACGGTACAATGCATCATGCTCGCTGCCGTTCCGCCCTGGCCTACTTGAAAAAGAACGAGTAGATCTCTACGTTTTGCGTTTTCATTAAACCCACGGGTCTCATCGAAGTATTTTATTTCCTTATGATTTGAGGAACTTTATCGAATTTCTGTGAAAATTTATCCACCGAAAGCATACGTGAGGAAGATTTTAATCAAAGAGAAAAAGTATCCGCCTGCGATTCGTGACGTTAAATCCTGCGAGGAAGTTATAGACCATGAAATAAACGTTAGATAGTGTAGTAAATATTCTAGATATAGAAGACGCCGTTGCTTCCACCTCAGTGAATAGAATTCCTGAGTTTGTATGTCATTAGTGTCGTATATTCTACAAGTCTAAGGACATAAACTCTGTAGGTGTGCTGCAGAGAAGAACCTCGTAACTGGGGGAAAACACTGTTTCAATCTTAAAGACCGTAGCATTAAGTGACGCGAAAAATTTACTCTGCCTATATATATAAGACACTCTCATTTCCGCACAGATAAATCCGGATTCTATGTCCTTCTGCTGCGTAAAAAATCTTTCACAGATCCTGATTTGTTCGAATAAATGACTGAAAATCGCTCCTGATCATTTCGACACTGTAAAAACCTTCCAACGAACGGTTAAAAGCGTATATCTACCAATATAATTTTCTAAAGTGATGCAAGAGACGGATGCAAACTTGGAAAACCATTGAATGAGCAGAAGAAAACGACGTGAATGATATACTTTTCACCCTAGGATTTCTATGCGGACTTTAGAATTACTCAGTGGCGCCATCTGACGGGAGCACGATCCAATCTCACCGATAGGTGGCGCCACCGGAATCAGCAATTTCCTTAGCTGTGAGCTTCATGTTCATCTGTTATCGCCTACTTTCCAAATTTACTATTTTTTGAATGCTGAACCCGCGGGGTGAGATTCGTACTCGAAGTTCCAGTTCCATCAGCATCCTGATACGTGAATCGGACATAAACCCTTGGAACAAATGTTACAAAGAATTGCGCGGGATTAAGGTTACTGCGTTTATTTCGTATAAAAACTGTGTGAAAAATGTTTCTACTATTGTCGAGAAATAATTGTATTTCAACCAGAGCGTTGATAACGCGATAGATGTACAGACCGTGCTGACGTAAGGTCTGAAAATATTTGTATAGACGGTGAAGAAAGAGGGGGAGGGGGGAAACTCTGGTTTTACTGTTTGAAAAGAATTTTTTGTCTGTATTTTTTTTTCTTTGCTCCTTTTTCTTTTTTATTCTTCTTGTTATTGGGAAGACAGAAGCGAGCTGCAATCTCATTAAGCGAGCTTCGAAACTTTGCGATTATACTTGTACTAAGTTTAGAGCTTTTTTTTAGCACGACCCCGAAAGTAAGTGCCGGAACTGATTGGGAACTATACGATGACTGAGATTCTTTTTTTATACGCTTGATATCGACCTGGCACTTGAGAAGCGTGGTTTTGCAGAATCTACTTGAATCTACTTGAATCTCCAATTTGATCATTTTATCATAATACCTACAGATGAATAATTATTTTCACTTATATTGGTTCACTTTTTTAAATGCGCATCAAATTCCACAAACAAATTATCACAAGTCAAACTTCATAATATTGGGATAGTTTTGATCCTTGAAGAATATTTGCTACAAGAGTTTGATGAGGAATTTGATATTCCCGAAGCTACGGTTTTTGGTAATTTTTGGATGAAATCCATTTTTGTGTACTAGCCAAAATTAGAGAGGTCTCTCTCCAATATTTAGAGACCCTCCTCCCAATCCGCAGGGTGACTAGTTCTGACAATTCAAAATCTCACATAATTAAGGTCTGCTGTTAGATAAGACAAAGTATCAGCTAACGAGGCTCTTCGAAGAGGCTGTGACTGAAAAGAATTGCTGTTGGCAGAGTAAAGTTCTTTAGGGTTTCTCGTAGAAAATCGATTTATCGATTTTTCCTCATCAAGAGAAAACTTTGTTCTTCCACAGACGTACTCCTCTTATACACCTATCAGGATGAAAAAAGGAGCGAAATACGAGAAAGTTGTTGTCCAATTATCCACTGCGTATCGATCTACCGTAAATTCTGTGAGAGGTCTCGAGTTCCTCTGTACAGCTTTTAATTGCGAGGATATTCTCAAGGTTTCGATCGAAGACGGATAGAGGATGAGGGTGAGTACACAGAGGCGAAGCTTACTTTCCGTTTTTTATCCCCGAAATATTATTCATCCCCCTTTTCCTGTATCCCAGAAAACTTTTCTTGGTAGAGAATTTTACAAATTTACGACATACTCGGACTCTGACTGCATAATTCCTCGTAATTCATACAGCATAGAGTTTTACCGCAGTAACAGGCTCGATAAAAATTTCTCTTACCTATCTCTCTGTGCAGAATTTTCTATCCGTAATTTTCACACAAGTTTTATATTTTATGCCCATAAAATAACGCTCGTCGCTTTCAGCGTAGGTATACCTACTAGTTTCACCTAGATCGAATTACCTCATCGTAAAAACACTTTATTCACCCGGCTATATTTACTGCGGATAAATAATGGATTGAGCGAACGATAGCCGCTTCGTAATATCCGTCAAAAAATATCCGTGAAAAATAGAAAAAAAAATAATAATATTCGTCCATGATATAGTGCGTCCGATTTTCCGAACGGTATCACTGAAAATCGATAATCATTCAACGCACTTGTCCACGATATTGCTAACGACCTGAATCCCCATTGGAAGCTACATGGCTTCATGCTGGTCGACTACATCGGAAAAATCATGATCTTCCTTGTTACTTATGGAATATTGTAAAAATCTTTGGATTCTGTGTTCGGTACGATTTTCGAATGGTGAAAAATTGTTTGAAGACACATCGAGACAGTCCAGCGATTTTAGACTTCAGACTCGGTATCTGTCCAGAGTACTAAATTTGGGGGAAACAGGTTTCGATTTGTACGAGATAACCCTAGGGTAAAAAAAGACCCCATTTCGAAACAACGAAGGTTAAAGATATACGGGTCTTACCGTCCGAGGCAAAAGTTGGGTAGATATGAAAGAATAAAAAAAAAAAACTTTCAGAGATATCGAGCCGTGTTCTACGTGTCGATGATCATAATAATAATAATTAGCAAAACACAAGATTCAGGGCTGATATCGGTAGACGGCTCCAAAGTAAGTGAGTAAAGTGGATTTTCTCACTCCAAAAAGTGACTGACTAAAAGTGACTGGAAAAATAGTATATTTCGATACAAGTGCGAAAGGTTTGTTTTGAGACGAGTGGGAGGTTTGTCGTCCGAGCAAAGCAAAGAAAAACAACTTTCACAAACGCACGTAAAGTCCGATTACACGCACGCTTGCGTGCGTAAAATCGAACTTTACGCACGGCGTGCGGAAAAATCAACTATTGCTCACCAGATCAATTTTTCTCATATTATGTGATACCTACACAAACTCTCACCTCGATTCGAGAACACAGTAAGATATTGATGAAAAAACAGATTCGAGGGTGCAAAAAATGATATTTTTGCAGTTCGGAGCTGAATCGACGGGACTAAAAAAGTAACTTTAGTGATCAAATCTTGGAAAAAGTGACTTTGATTGCCAAAAGTGACTACTAGTGTGAAAGGTGACTCGCTACCAGCCCTGATTAGATTAGATATCAAGAATATAAGACTCATTTTTCTCATTAGGCCCCCCAACGATCCTAGATTCAATGATAGATTTTAGTATTTGGTAATGTCATTCAATGGTTTTTGCACCCGTTTTCTTCTGCACTTACCAGGTCGACGTATTTGAGATATCTGTGAAAGAACATTGCAGAAATGTTACAATATATCGGAATTGAAATGTTGTGTCCCTCGAAATTTCGGTTTTATTTTACAGCTGTCTCATTCAATGCGGCGTAAAAATCTGTCACACTGCGTTTACGAGGGGGGAATAACTCGTTGAAATAACGTGTCAAATATAGCTCGTGAAATATTGAGAAATAACGAGAAATAAATGAAATAACAGGAAATAAGTGTGAAAAATAAATGAAATTATTTGAACTAAATTTCGCTAAAAAAAAGAACTGTCGGTTTTGAAATCTCGAGTTATTCCTCCCTCGTGCGTTTGAAGAAGTTTCTTGGAATCAACATTGTAGGTATTTCGAAGAGATGGAATTCCGATCTGAAGCGGCAACCGAATCGTTCAATGTTAGAATTTCATCTTTGTGAAAGCTGCATTGTCCAGAGCACATTGTCTGCGCCAGCGCGCCGAAAATCTAAGAAAATATATTTCCACCATGTCAGCAAAAACGTACGGAGGAATCTTGACCATCAGCCTAATTCCGGGATGATATTGCCTGTGGTCTTGATATCCCTAATGAAGCAGGATTCACACTTGGGTGCTGGAATACAATCTTCTTCTCTCCCTCGAATTAACGATCATTTCATTTCATGTGTGTTCATTTATCATTGATACAGTTCAGCCACGGGGTAAAACAGCCAAAATGGACTAGAAGCGTTTTTCCTGAAGGGAAAAACTGGAGAAAATCGCTGACTAAGACAACGTTATCGAATCTCACAACAAGGCGATCATCCAGATGAACGGATGTACCCGACGTTCACGATATAAAAAACTACGACTTGCTCATTCGCTTTAATCCGCAAGACCGTGGGTTCAAGAATGGTTGAAAATCGTGGATAATCGTCTGAATCGAACAGGAAATGATTCTCAAAGAATACTTCCACGAAGGACACGAAGATCTTGATGGTTCCGGCGGTCTTCCAACCCCTGCACGTACCGCACTACAATAGCGCGATTATGGTCGAACTTAGTTCGTAATCATCGATAATCCATATTCCCATGGTGCTAGAAGCATGCCTCCCACTATCATGGATGATCCAGTGGCTCTGTGTCGAGAGACTGAGACGCAATTTCGTGACCATTGGATCAGTGGCAATGTCTCGAGTACGGTTTTCTTGACAATTGTCCAAAACTTTTGATTACGTATGAATATTTTGATACAGTATTTGCAATTAAGCGGAAGCAGGAGCTGGATCACAGGATGCACTGATGCAGTATGGAAAGAGGATGTCAAAAAGCGCGAGCTCTTTGCTTTCTCTATTTTTCAATGTCTGCCAATTTTCCTCGTTTGGAACAAATTTCGTTCAACAACACCGCGAGGGCTGGATTATTAACGGAGTATTTTTCAGCAGAAAATAGGCTATTCATATTCATAACGTTTTAATACGTTTCAGTGTAATATATTGTCGGTTATAACCCAATTGTCAAATAATCGGTTCATTCCTGACGAAAAATGACACTGTTTTAGAATTTGTACTCTGAAAATTGGGAACTTTGTTACACTAATCATCACCGAAGTTCAATCACGTTAATTACTTCCAAGTCCTGATGGCTCAACTGGGAATCAGTTTAAATTACTTTTACAGAATAAAATGAACGTTTTTTCGTTCAACGACGTTGATTTCGCTTTTGGATGGACGAAGTTTTTTATAAAAACTGTAACGAATTTAAAAAGAAATGTATCATCCATCGCGTCGATCCGTCAGAATTAACGAAATTTCAATCAATTATTCGTTCGCAAAGCGAGTGGAGTGATTTTTCGATACGTGTGTCGTCGATGATATCGACGAACCAAAATAACTCCTATCATCGGCCGTTTATTCCATCAGTTGAGTTAATTAAACCGACAAATTAAACTAGATCTCTCTCTTCACAAATTGAAATAATTGACTAACAATAAAATCCGTTATCCCCTGGGGCGAGAATTCGGTACGTGGTAACGCTATACTCGCTACGTCCAACAACGATTTATGCGAATTCGGACAAAGCTCATCTTCTCAAACATCATTCTTTGTCACAGGGATTTTCAAAAGTAGTGGCGTGGGATCCCGCGGCAATACCCATCACAGCGGTAGAGCTCGTTGTACGTACGATCAATTGTTTCGTTGGGAACGAAGGGTGCATAATAAACGTACGTGGAGGTGGAGGTTGAAGTTGGGACTTGAAATCACCGGTCCAGCAACCCAACTTTGAAAATATATCCACAGCCATTATCGATTGCTTTCGTAGTCGGAGGGTACATAAGCAGATGTTGTTATGTCGCTAGAGATTACATCGGATGCAATTGTCCAGGGAATTTCTCCGGTCGTTGTGGCCTTTCGTAACTGGACTGAGGGTGGCCTGGGTGTATGAAGGCAAGTAGGTCACCCTCGCCCGAGAATATTGAACGGTGTGAAAATTTCCAAGCCTTGGAAATTCAGCACGCACTTCGTTCTGGGCTCGCATAGGACTTTTCAGACTCCACTATCTCCGTTTTTTTTCTCTTGTCCCCGTTTTTTACGAGTCGACCTTTCCAATTGCAGAAAATGGTTATGGTTACCGATCCGAAACCATTGGGAAAGTAACGAACGAAACACGCAATGCCCACGGGGCTCCTCTCTGCCCGAGGATATTTCTTGTCTCTTCATTGTTTGCACTCTATGGACTTTGATTTCTTTCTTTTCTTTACTTCATTCGAAAAACAAAGTTTCAATCTTATTCCAAAACTCCGAACATTTCGCCGTTACACTCTTCATCCTCCATCTTACCCAAGCCATTTTCTAAATCACATTTGTATCGCAGAAAGAAAACGATTGGTCCGGCGAATTCGATCACAGGGTCATCGGACATGGTCGCCACTGGTCAGGGAAAAGTCAGGAAATTCGAAAAATGGTCAGGAAAAAGTTTCACCATTCATTCAGAGCATTATTTATTGCATACTCGAATAACCACCAATTCAGTCAGAGAAAAATTATAATTTGGTCTTTATAGTGGCGACCATGTCAGAAGTTCTAGCGTATCATTCATCCCCTTCATTTTATTCGCGGCGCAATCAATAGTCAATCTGAAATAGTCTAGGCTTTTACGGATAGTCTTGTCTATACGGTCGAATCCCTAGCCAGCGACCAGGTTTGAAAGGAAATCTTATCTTCGTCGAAGGTAATTGAGAGATTCTATGGGTCCGTGTGTACTGAAGTTACTTTTTTGCCTACCGTATCCCCTACCGATCTGGCGGAGACGTTACCTGAATCTACAGGCAAACTTCACCGGTTCCAGATTCGACCGCCATGATATCTTTGTCACTAGCCCAGCAATGGTCAAAGTTCTCTTTTGTCATAAACGATCGTTACAACTGAACCAAACCCAAAACTCCTACAAATCCCAAAACAAATTTGATGGTGAGAAACAAAATTCACTTCGATTTTCGAATCGTGATCTGTGAGAATGTCTCCACAAATAAATTGAAAGATTTCTGTCTTATATCGTGGATTTAGTGAACCCTTAATCAAATCGTGAATGGTCCCGGAGTCCCAACCTCCATCGCTACTGTATTTGCTCATTGAATTTCCCGTGGCTGCATCGGAGTTCCTTTGTTGCACGTTCATCGGCTCAAGACGGTCTTATCGAGCAAATGGAATACAAATAATACGAGCTACGCTGCTCTTGATAAAAGGAGGATCTCGAACCATAAATTTGCGATTGGTAACGTGACCGGAGACACTGTATCTCGCATTATCTGCACACAACATCATAGATTCCAACGTTACAATGTACCTAGAGAGAGTATTCCTGCGATGTGCACCATTGCACAGTATTTCATACTCGCGGGCTGAACCTGAGTCGTATGTATGACGGTAGACTACATCGTTTATACGTAGGTGTCCTATAGGTACAGCAATAAACACGCCATGGAGTTGGGTCGAAGGGCTGGTTGAGCTGTTGGCGTGAGATGGTCACGAGGAATTTAGCGGTGGTACGACGTCCACCGTACACACATACAAGTTTATCTACTCTCAGAGGGCTTCAAGCGAGCTCATAAAACATGTTTTCCGACGCAACCCCCCGACGTACCGGTTCATATCCGAAGTCTAGATTTCTCTCATCGCGGTGTATGTTTAGTAGAGGTAGACAAATAACACAGAACAACGAAATTAGCTGAATGTGCTTATCAAGGCACTCCAACCAACGTGTAGAGGGCTCGCGATACTCACGCACTACTCGCTCTTCCACCTTCAGACATTTTACTGCTTGATAAAGGGGGTCGAAGGTTGATCTGATGGTGGGCGAGTGGAGCTGGTCTCGACTATATATAGAAGATTATAGACTGTGGATGGAAATTCGAGCAGTGTTCACCGACACCTTGGAAGTGGGAACATTGAGGTGTTCAACGTTGGTGGTTATTCCGTTTAAGGTTTTCACCGTTCACGTTGGCTCACTCTTCGCAGTGTTTCAAGAAAATTTGATTACACGAATGTTAGCTAACTTCGCACAGGTTTAACAAGCACGAATTTATGCCGTTTCTAGACTATCTTGACGGGTTTGAAATAGCCTCGTTTTCTCAACGATGCGGGGAAACCGTGTTTGACTAAACTCCGCTAAACAATCAATTACCTGTGTTACGGGGAGGTACGAAGTCACATTAAATTAGGATCCAATCTAAGGCTTCGCGTATCACCTTCTTCGCTGTCCCTAAAATTCAGCAACAATTTAAAAAGAAGTCATGAAACTGTGCTTGTCAATTTTAGACATGAAAAATGATGTTTCGTTCGGTATTTCACCGAGAAGGGTGGTCCTTTGATGACGATGCAAATTTCCTTATAATTTGCGAGGTTATCGGATTTTCTGCGGTCACTGGAAAAGCACGTTGGCTACAATTTTAATTAGATTGCCCGCAGGAACTTTCCTTTGCTTGCGGTTAGAATAATACAAACCTGGAAGAATTGATAGGAGCTCAAGATTCTTCCTTGGTTTGAAATAACGATAAATCAGAAGTAAAAAAATATAAAAAATTCTCCATTCAAATGTCGCTTGGTAAACGGAAATTGCAGTTTCTGTGTCCTCCTTCTACCCCCTCGACACGTTTCCGCAGTCTAAATGCAATAAGCTGAAAGACTTCAGGGGTTCGGGATGAAACGAAGGTATAAAAATAAAAAAGAAATACAGGGAAAAATAAATCAATACCTTCGGCTATCCCTCGCGATCCTTTTTCTCCCTTTTTTGTTCAATTTATTTTTTACGGTGCTCAACTCAACGTAGGTACTATACGATGTTACCAAAACCTCGGGCAAGAAGACTAAAGGAGAGCAAAGTAAAGCAAAGCCTTTCAATTATTTTCTCTATAACGCTGAAAAGTTCCACTTCTTCTTCTTTCAAACTCACGGGGTATCGCTTCACTCTCTCATTCTATCCCACAAACCATAAAACGACCACAAAGACTCAAACACACTCACGAGCCGCTCGAGAATTATCTTGAGCTTTTTTTTTTAAATAGAATGAAGAGAATGTATTTTTCTCTCGGCAAAAAAGCTCTCATGGTGGATGGTTTGATCCGTCGAATACAATCACTAATCGGTGAGATTGCAGATTGACGAATGATTTTAAACAACGTAAGGGTCAAGTTTGAGCGAATTTGAGATCGTTACGTCAGAAGTCAATCTAATTGCGTGTTTTCAATCCATGCTGGAAGACTAATGGACTCCTTGGACATGTTCATTAGCCTATCGGCGGATTCGACTTTCTAATCCAAACACATCGTTCATTAATATCGATTATTCTAATAAAACGTGACTTTGTGTTGCCTTTTATGTACAGGGTGAATATCGAAGTGCTCCATTAAAATCGACTCAAACTTTTACCATGATTCCTCACAGAAAATTTGTTTTTCGTCAAGTAAACGAAATGTTCAAAATATTATCACAAAGTTGACACAATACTTGAGTTTATGTTATGGAATACGACAATTTTTCACTGTGTAGCTTCTCGGTCCCCAAAGGATTTCGAATTGGCTTTTGAGTGACGTCGTTTATCCTCGAACCCATTTTTCCTGGAGCGAATGAATTTTTTATTCAGTCGTGAATTTCCTTCAAACTAGAATCGCCAATTTCTTGTCTATTATAATCTGTCAAATTCGTGCATTAGATTTCAAAAGATGAACAATTTCTGTACCCTGGTGTCTATCGGACATCACAGACAGATCAATTCGTCAAAGTGGTCCGGAAATTGAGAGCGGTGCGTTTTAGCCGTGTCCTACGTCAATCTAGGATCGAATTTCGCGTCAGATCCATTACGTGTTCTCGATTTTCATTGGCCAATGGTACAGGCTAATTGGACGTGGAACAATGTTATCGTTGGTCTTGGTTGCTCTCGAGTTCTAGACTAATCCTCGGAGCTTGGAGCATCGACGACTAAGTATATACTCGAAAATGTAACGTCCTCGTGGTCGTGGCCTTGTCGCAGAAGCCTCAACAGAAGCTTAGTCCTCGCACAAGCACAGCTTAAGCCAATTATTAAAAGTTACAAATGTCGGATTAACCCCTAGTTCAACCTTGACGATCCACATGAATTTCCAAGGTGTTGAGAATCAGGTTGACTCATTGGCTGCTTTTTACCAATTTTTCGGGTTTCGTTATATATGAAAAGCTCCGATTTTTCGTACCAGAAAATCGTAAGTCGTGGCAATAAAGAGGCTAGAGAGAATTTTCTAGAGCCAGGAAACTCGGAAATTTCCATTCCGACGTGAATGAACGAACTCTTGGTTTGGGTTTTCAGGTACCTGCAGGGCAATGCTAATTACACCTAATTGCGAAGACCCTGCGCCTCCACCTCCTTCTCGCTATCTTTTACTCTTCTTTACCGACCGTACCCGGTTTTCACTTGTTTTTACTGATAGCAAAGCCTACGCGTCACGAGCGCGGAAAAGGAACCAACAGCGCAATTCTAGATGGAATTCCGAAGATATACATCGGAAAACTTGTTTGTTTCATGCAACAATGAAGACGTATTCTTGAAAACTGCACAAAATGGTAATTGTCGATGTCAAGCGGTGGTCGCGGCCATGATGAACGGGCGAAACTCACAATCACCGTTTGACATCGACAATTACCATTTTGTGCAGTTTTCAAGAATACGTCTTCATTGTTGCACGAAACAAAGAAGTTTTCCGTATATATCTTCGGAATTCCATCTAGAATTGCGCTGTTGGTTCCTTTTCCGCGCTCGTGACGCGTAGGCTTTGCTATCAGTGAAAACAAGTGAAAACCGGGTACGGTCGGTAAAGAAGAGTAAAAAATGACTGTAGCATGCTCTTAAGAAGCTAACAAACCCCTCGAGGAAATGTCTACTAGATTATCGAGTACGGGCTGCATTTCAACTGCACACCTGCTAGATGCTCCTGCTTATTATCAGACATCGTTTTACGACCTTGTCCCAGTCCCAATTATTGACCATAGGTTTACTCTCTTGCAGATCGCGGAACAGATAGAAGGAGGTGAGGTGATAGGAGGAAGGAAGCTTTTTCTTCTACTATCGATTTTCAATATTTAACGATGATTATTAGGTGGACTGTCAACGAGGTCGATTTACCTGGGCTGTTCATGAAAATTTTATTTTATGCAGTAATAATGAGCCACCGTTTCAAGCTCAGTTGATGTTTTCACACCGCCATTTTAAATATAACCAAGGACGTCTTAAGCCCATTTGTCTCCTCACTAATTTATCGAGGAAGGTCAAAGTGATAGTGAAATTAGAATTTTTATTAAGAAACCCTAAAAAAAAAGTAGTAATTATCTGAAAATCTTAACCCGAGTTCTCACAATTTCCATCAATAGTTAATTCATCAAAGAGTTTTTCACATTGAACCGGGCTAAAAAGTCTTTCATCGTGTTTTTCAAGACCCGTCTAGCTTGTGCGGTTCTGAGTTAATTGAGATCTATTTAACCCAGGGGTTAATTCTCGTCTGAGAGTACAGAGTCCAGAGGGTGAGGATTTTCTAAGAAGCTAAGAAACGGGGGGGGGGGGGGATAGAAGAAGGCATTGTTTTACCCAGTTTGAGAACAACTGGTTCTGAGCGACAAGGGGGATCAGAATATGGGGCTTCGCCGAGAATACCTGCACAAGGAGACCGCGTAGCGACGAAGCAGACTTCACGGTGAGGGTGTAGTGTGACTACTACCCTCATACAACAGACACAGCTTTTCATCGCAGTAGACTTCGAGGACGACTGGTATAAAAAGTTAAGCTTCTTTCTTCCCTTCTTTCTTTCTGCCTCGTACCTTTTTCACTCGCCTTTTCTTTTCCTGCCTTTTTTCCACCACCCTACTTTCTCTTACCTTCTTACGCCCGTCTTTTTCTCGATTTTAGAATTGGCTATTCAGGTCTATAAGTCCGTCGAGAGGAATGAAATAATTATATTCTCGTCTATCTATGACCCGCGGGCTTGTAATTCCGGTTCTAGTGATTGAAAGATAATTGAGGGTGAAAAAATGAAACATTGGGAGAAAAAAAGTTTTGCTACATTTTTTTTATCAAATACACGAGGAAGTCAGTTTACCGTTGTTTAATTGAATTTTTTACATTGTTTGTTTGATTTCGATAAACTGAATGCGATATTTACCGACCGAAAGTAATTTTTGAGACTTTTGAATGGTTTTCACATGATTTTAGAGTGAATTTTTTTTCTGTATATAAAATCTACCGGTGAAACGATCTTAGTTTTTCTGATCTCAAACTGTTCAGTAAAGAGGCCTTTTTAATATGAACAGAAAACTTTTTCATAACTTTATTTTTACTCGAGTTATCATGAAAAGTAACGTATGAAAACAGAAAAATGCTATTTTGTTCTAGAAAATGATTAATATCTGGTACAATTTTGATCGGATCAAAAATTTCTCTGTTCATTTTGAAACGGCCTCTTTACTGAATAGTTTGAGACCAGAAAAACTTAAATCGATCCACCGATAAATTTTATTTCGCGCATCGTAGACTAAAAAAAAATGTGATCCCAAAATCGTGTAAAAAAAATTCTAAGATATGAAAAATGACTTTCGGCAGTTTTTCCTTTTTTTTTTACATTTTAAGGCGTATGTACCCCCTCAATCAAAGTAGAGTGACCGAGGCGGAGAACTGATAGACAAAATAAAGTGGTTTGGAGCTGATCAAAAACTCATTGAAATTTATTTTATCCCTAGAGGGGTTTACTTTATGTTCTCTGTTCGAGTAATAAGTTTTCCTTCAAGTCGGTCCCTAGGCCCCGGGTTTCTTGAGAGAAGGAGGGACCGAATCCTAAAGTGCCCCAAATAACTTGTAGGAGTTGAAAATTAACAGATCCTACCTACCCACATACCGGATTTCGGTTCAACACAGGACGCAATGAGAGAAATCTCAGAAAACGAACTTCACCGTAATGTCAAAGTCTCGTTGAGCGGATCCGAAACTCAGATCGCTCGTTAATGTCGACGGAAGTGAACTCCACACTACATCAGAAGACAAAAATTGCTTCAGATTCACTCATTTACTTCTCCCATCCAGAAAACCCCGAATAACTTCTTGAAGAGTGGAGAAAAACCAAATGAGTCAACGGATTTCGAAATTACATAACATGAACTTCATTTTGGAGGCAAAATTTCGAATTCGACTTTAAAAATTGTGGCTTTCAGAGGCCGCGGAAGTAGAGCTTGCGAAAAGCGCTGATAAAAATAATAAAGTAATTACAGTTGTAATCAACCGGAGTGTTCAAGAAATGAAGCATGAGGATCGATTTTTCATTGATCAAAATTCAATGGAAATATCAAACTTTACATAAAATTGAACTTTTTTGAGATTTTCAGATACTTTTCCGCGTGTTTTTGCAGAAGAAGAAGAAGTCAGATAAAAAATAATAATACTGACATAAAGATGGTGTGCAAATTTCAAATCGACCGGATAAACAGTCACGAAGTACTCGTGATTACTGTTTTTACTTCTGCTCTTCGCGTGCTTTGCTTTCGCGACTTCCAAATGATATTGAATTTTCAAGATAAATGCACAGTTTTTCTTTCAAAGTGAAGCTCAGGTTACCTAGTTTTTTTTTTTTTTCACTATTCTTCACAAAGTTATTGGACTCTATGTTTTATGTTGCAGGATAATCTATCCGAGCTTCGGTGTGATGGAATGGTAAAATTAAGATTTGAAGCGTTGACGTGATGATCGATGATAATCGAGTAATTGTTACGTAGGTAGGGTGCGGGATTCTGCCACCTCGTGACATTCCGCATCGCGATAACACTGTGCATTCTATGTCCAAGCGTACACAGACAGACAAGTGCAGCGCCGGATTTAGGAGGCGGGGGGCCCCGGGCCCACAGTTGTGGAGGCCCACTATCCGGTGCGAATTTGCACCGTACCTAACTCAATCCTTCACTATAATCAAAAACTATACTATTTATTTATATTTTGTAATTTTATTTTGATTAAATTCAGGAAAAAAAATATGACTTCGAATTTTGTGGAGGCCCCATATCTGTGGGGGCCCCGGGGCGACCGCCCCGTCCGCCCCTGCTTAAATCCGGCACTGGACAAGTGTATGCATCTTCCTGCAGTGTTGCACCCTGTACAAAGCTTAGCTCGCGCGTGTGCATGTGTGGTTGTAGGATATACATACAGAATTAGAAGCCATTGATAATGTCAAGCGTTGCATATTTACTCGAGTGGTACATAGAACTAATGGGCTTGTTGATTGGACTACGCTAATTCCTGATCGGAATAGATAATTCGGGACGGTTAATCCGTCCGTTTATCCATTGGTGATCAGAACGTACGAATAATTCTATACCTACGAATTAATTGATAATGGAAAGCAGCTTTTTTTCCAAAAACACGTCTTACTGAAGCCGAATCAGGATTCACTGAAATTTCCGCTGCACATGCGTAACTCCGAATTTCCATTGACTCCCATTTACTGAGAGAAGTTCATATGGGAAATAATTACGAGGAATTCCAGGGAATGTGAAATAATTGCAAGATCGTCTGAAGAATTCAAAACAATGCGGTATTCCGTAACTTCGGACTGACTATGAGTGACTTTCAGAGATTTCTAATGACTCTCGAAAACTTCAAAGGCTTTTGAAAACCATATTGCAAAGACTTCAGAGACCAGTATACAAAACAATTTGTAAATAGCCCCTCATATTCTGTGAGACTGGCCACTGAACATGTTATAATATCGTCAGGTGTCCAGAATCAAAGAATTCGTCACTAGACTAACCGGAATAGTCTATTGTTCAGATTTTATGTGATGGTCGATTCATTCGCCGTTGTAGGTGAGAATTTTTTAGCAGGAGCACTAGCAACGTTGTCAGTTTTTCTTCATAAATAAGTCTCGAAAAATAGTTGGTGTGCTTTTTCCAGGAATATTAATTGTTGCTCGGAAACTACGAGGGATTGGAGAGGAAGTTTGAAGTTAACTTGTGGTTAGGCATGAAACGGAAGATTTATTATTTTCGAATTTGATTAAAGGCTGAATTTATTCGGGTTTGGGATTCAAAAGGAACGAGATATACCTCTTTCTCGTCTCTGCGGACTTTAGCGTATAACTTCGGATCTCTTAACAGAACCTGGAATATTTATCAATATCTTATACTTTTCCAGAATTCTTATGGATAGGTGGGTATAAATCATCCGATTCGATGCGTATATAGGTATATGCGTAAGCCTATCTGGGAATAAAAAATGTCATTCATATACTCTGGGCTTTTGCCACTTCAAACTCCGTTGAGAATTATTGCGACTTCTTCGATTGGACCGATTGATCGAGAAATATACGTAAATATAGACGCTATGTAGTCGAATCCCATCAATTTTGCTTCCAACCCAATTTACCTTAATGAAATATATTTTCTCGTACTTTGGCGTACTATAAAATGTTTTAAAAGCGAAGCACGACTCTTTCTGCCAAGATCCTGACCACTGGTATCAACGTACAAAAGTGTCCATTCCGATTTTGAAAAAAGCTCTAAGAGGGCTAAAGGGTAAATTACACCGTATACCCAACTCTCGTATATATTACGTGAGGAAAAAACTCCCATTCCAGTGTTCCTTGGCAGAATATACGCCCTTTATATCCCCTTAACTACTTCGAACGAATCCCAGCTCGCTTGAGGGTAGCTCCTTATTTGACCCTCAATTCCGTAGGCCTTAGCCCAGAGGTGAATCCACGTTCAATGAATTCTGAACGGTCTCCAACAAACAAGGTGATACGCCAGGAAGCAAACAGACCGAATATCAAGATAACACAACCCGAACACTTTACGCCCTCTGATTCAAGGTGATTGAAACACCCAGTAGAGTTGCCGCATGCGCAGATGGCAGAGGACCTACTTTCCGCCCTAGGGATTTTCTCGCGCATGCGCACTTTGAAAGAACTCAATCGCTCAGTGGCGCCATCGTAGCACTCACCTTTGACTCGTGTTGAAAACTACTCGTCAAACTTTCCGCATAATCTAATATTTTAATATCCTGATGGAGGTCATCTTTTTTATTTCTCCATTTCGCAGTTATCGTCGTGTCGAAGTTTCTATTGCTTCTTCGTGCAGCCATATCTATACACTTCGAAGGGTGACATATCTGAGTAGCATTAAACCAAATCTGGATATAGTCCAGTTACATTAGATTAAAATATAGCGAATAGAGAACGTCCGACATCTTGACTCAACGGTGCTCGAACTCAGTTTTTTCATCATATCTCGACAACCATTGACCACATCGTCACGAAGGTTATTATAATAAATGAAGCTCATAAAATTCTTTACGATAAAGGTTCAATACATTTTTCTCATATCGTTAATAGTTTTTCTCTAATACACCAATGAATACGTACATGATTTTCACGGCAGCCTGGGACGGGTAAATACGAATACTTTCAGACCTGTATTACACAAAAACTATTGAAGATATGAAAAAAATGTATTGAACCTTTAATGTAGATAATTTAATGAGATTCATTTCTTATACCTACCTCCGTGACGATAGGATCAATAATTGTCGAGATATGATGAAAAAACTGAATTCAAGCTCCTTAGATACCACATGAGGGATCGAGCCGTCCAGTAGAGGTCGGGACTCTCAGTCCGTTCAATAGTAGGCTGAGATGAAGGTCTCAATCAAATTATACATCTTTACCAATTGATTTGTCTATTTTCGTTAAGGACGTTGCCTACCCCCGCGCATACAGGCTCTCACTATATTGAATTTATCTACGATGTCATTAAAGATATCGCAATTCTCTTCGAAGCATTTTGAAGACAAAAGAAGGATCTATGTCGTGACGTAGGCCGATTTTGGAATTTCGTTTTAAATTTTCCAAAAAACGTTGTCGAAAGTAGGCATATTTTGCGACCTGCTACAGCGAAGACTAGACATTTATTGGAAAATCGGGCTACGTCACGACATAGATGCATCCTTTACCTTCAATTTGAGCCCAAAATCAATACAATCGTACATAAGACTAGCGAGAAAACTTGTATGAGCCGAGGCAGAAATCGCGATTTTTCCGCCCAGAGCAGCCAATCCCGAGCGCCTATCCCTACTCCGTCGTAGCCCCGGGAGTCGGTCCCAACCGTTATCCCCTCCACTTTCGCGCGGGAAGCCGAATTCTCCCGCGCTGGCTCACTAGGCAACGTCCTTAATTCGATTGAACTAGTAGAATTATAGAAGACTAAGTGGTGCGTAAAAGCACTAAAGTTTCGTGGTCAGAAAGGTTTCGACATGAATTTTCAATGCGGCAAAACGTTCTAACAAGGTCAGTGGAAGCTTATTTATTTTTACATCGTTTTCTTCAGTCTGCTAAGTCTAGCGCTTCTACTTACTTTACTCACTTACTTATTAACACAATCTGTATCTAGAAAGCTGAAAGTACGGTTTTTACTGCTCAGCAGTTCGTGTTTCTTCCACTATATTTGTACAACGAAATTATCTTAGCGATAACTCACCGTCCTCTAGGTTCGAAGGCTTTCAAACTACTACTCGACATTTCTCTGAGAACTAATATTTAGTTTTAATTTAAGAAGCAAGATTATCCCAGACGGTTTCAAGTCCCCTATGGTTATAAAAATCAGAAATTTTCAGAAAATTACTATTTCTTACGATTCATATACACGAGTTGAGATAAGCTTCCACAAAATCTTCTAAGGTTCGGAACGTAACCTGATCAACAGATTCTTATGCAATACTTCAGACGTGCGGTTGCCAAGCGGATGGCAACAACCTCGACATGGCTTTGGGTATAAGATAGCTTTTATCAGAATACAAATGCGCTTCTCCGCCGTATGTATATTTGCGCCTTTTAGGCGTACGTAATACCCTCATACTCCAATTGTTAATACTCAATTCAATCTCAAACAATACGAATTAGAGGATATAATCGGACAATCTGACAGTCTCATAACGTAATTTCCATAAACGCACATTCAATTTTATCAACGAATGTCGGCTTCTCTTATTCATATTCGCTCACGAATGAAACAGAACAAAAAATGTAAGCAGTGAATTTGCGAATTTTCAAATTTAAACAGTCGACCAATGCGTCATTTTTTCAAGAATATAAATGAATTTGAAGAAGAAACAATTGCATTCAAATTCCCGTGCTGAATTTGGGCGATCTTCCAAAATCGTTGATACGAGTGCAAAAAAAATGAGCAAAAATTATAAAATATACAAAAAAAAAATGAATAATTTTCGTGTGGTCCGTAGAACCTCCAAGGATTTTATGTATTTATTAGACATAGCGGTCACGAACAAATAACCCCTGTCCAAGGGCTGAATTTTTGGACCATTTTATCCGCACGAAATGAAATCGGGAATGGCGCCAGCCTTTAACGATCCGATATTTATTCTCGAATCATTTAACACGATAATATGATAATTCAAAGGGAGAATTCAGAGGGGAGGGAGAAGTCGAAGATGGATAAAAATTCAATACAAATGTTTGGTCAAATCAACGACTGATTTTATTCAACTTTGACGCTCTTCGGCGTTAATTTTTGCACTTTCGATTCAATCAACGATGATTATAATTTCATCATCTGCATTCTGCATTTTCATTCAGTTTTTTATTTTCCCCGGAAAAATTACGTGGAATGTTTCTTCAACCATAAAATTCGAAACGCTTTTAGAACCTACTTTTTCACAACTTGACGCGACTATGAGTATGCTGAGAATTTGTCTCCTTATTTCCATTCTGAAGTACCGTCGTCTGTGCGAATATGATGCGTAAATAAACGCGAAAATGCGCAACGAGCCGTTTCGACGAGGTGCATTTTGACATCAAAGTGTGTTTCCGCCATGTTACTTCGACACGATACTAAAATCCACCGTTTCGTTGAGCTAGCGAACCGATTTAATTTCATTCGAGACCAGAATGGTTACTTTCTGCTCACCCAAATGCAAGTCAAGCTTCAGACCTCTAAAAACATCCAGCAAAAAAGAAAAAAAAATCCGTAGAAGAGAAGAGATTTATCTCACTCGGTTATACAAGAACGAAAGAACTTTTTCTGCAATCCTGAAAATGGGAAACAAAAAAAAATTAGGGCTTTCCACAATTTTAATAATCGTTAACGAAAAAAAAAGTTCATTATCGTCGTAAAATTTAAGCTCGCTAAAATTAAATTCAATTAATAAACAAAATCCCTCCGCATTTCACGATAAATAAAATGTTCTCAAGTTTATATTATCTTAATTTTCGAAGCATATAGTGAAAAAATTGAGGTTCGGAGGTGCTGATGGAAAAATGTCAGCCTTAACACCGTGAATTCATAGGATTTCGTCAACCGTGAGAAATCCCTTCCGATTTATGTACTTCTTTCATTTTCCTCTGTGGGGGTGAATTTTCCGAGTCCGGGAGCAAGTGGGAAATCAATAGTGCGTGTGTACCCTTAGTGTGAATAAAACGAGCCGGCCAACCCTATCAGCCCTTTGGCCGACACCCAGGACGCGGACGGCACGGACTTTCCGGTTTCCGGTACAGCAGGCATGCCGTGGTCTGATATCGGAGGTCAAAGGTGTCACGGGGCATTGGTATAATTCACTTTCATCTGAGTCACGGGGGACTGGAGGCCTGACCCTCTCTCGGGTTATGTTCATTTTTACCGGCCACATTCACATCCCTTTTTCATATATTGAATTTTACATGAAATAAACATCCGACAAGAAAAAAGCACAGAATAAGGAATTTATCACAATTCTCGAGATAATGAAACTTGATCAAGTTTACAAAAAAAAAAAAAAAACAGTCCTTGAAATAAGACACGAATCGAAGAAATTTATCAAAATCAATTTCTCAATCATGAAATAATTAAGATTTCATGAAATAATTAGAATCTATTGCAGGCAGGGTGGCCACTCGATTCCGGTCACATAATTCCCTGACATTTCCCGGTTTTCCCTGACTGATATCATTTTTTTTTTTACCCTGATGTTTTGATGTACGATTCGAGCCGAAGCGACTAAAAATTGTAACCACGTAGTTCATTCGTGACCTAAAAATGCTAATATATATTGATATTCATTGGGTTGTCTCGTATTTCTAATCACACATGAAAATAAAATCCTCAAGAAGTAGAAGAGAAAAATTATGATTTTGATAGCATCTGAATTTCATGGCCATATTTTTGAAATCCGTGGTTTTGATTAAATTTCCTGACCAACGAACGAATTCCTGACATTTCCCGGTTTTACCGATTTTCCAGACGGGTGGCCACCCGAAAGCTCGAATAATTCTGATCGAAGTCTGCTCTTTTATTTTTTAAATTATGTCTTACGTAAGAGTCCAAAATTTTGTTTTAATCTCATATTCGAATTCATTGACTTGAAAATAAGGCCTCAGCTATCAATCAGAATGAATAATTCTTTATGAAATAACAACGTGTTGTAGATTCATCTGTGTTATTCCTGTTCGTGTCTGATGTGGAATCGTGTACTTGCTCTTTGCTCTTTAACTCTTTACTCTTTAACCTGGCGAGCCGAAACTTTTGATGCCGAAGCACGGAGAGAACTGAACAGAAACTCGCTAGAGGTTTCCACGGATCGATGAAACGGTGGAAGGCGGTGGAAGGAAGGAAGGAAGTCGAGGGACCTGAATATACATATATCTATAATAACGTCTACATGCTGGTAGACACACACACACACACGTCTGTAACTATACGTCGGGGCTTCCCTCAGCTTCGTATAGGGATTACTTATTTGAAGTACCTTCGCGTACCGTTATACCTCCGGATAGGGTTGCTATATCGGCTGAGTCTCATATCAACTTAATCCAATACTAAAACAATTTACAAGATGAAAAAACACCCATGTAATTATCTCGAAGAATGGTTCCAATTACTTTTTAGGGGTTCAACATTCACGTCATTAGACACAACTGAATACTGAACACCATTCTCCGTCGTCTGTGTGCATGATCTTGAAAATGAACACCGATCGACGGATCCAGTACCTGGATTCTGCGATATCCTGGATGCTGGATTCTACCGTTGAAAAGTGCGTTTTTTCGCCACCATGAGCGCTGGTGTCGATCGCGGCTCTAGTCCAAGGTGATGTACACAGAGGACGGAGAATGGTGTTCAATATTTCGACATGTTAACGCTACGAATTCCAACATCATAAAATCGAGATACTTGACTTTAACTTGGTTTATCTCAGTGCATCGGAAGCATCATCAAGCTTGTTGGAAATGAGGAACAGAACAGGCTTGTATATGTTCGATGTAGTCGATTTTGTGATGATGCTGATCATCTGAAATTGGGAATTTCGATCCTTACAGCATTGAATAATTGATATACTTGAAGCCACAGTGTCTTTCCCGGTCGTTTAATCATTCAGGGCATCAGGTTTAACGACGTCTCCGTGGTCCAGCGGTTTCTAGTTTAGATATCACTATTCAATGTGGTACGTATACGTGCTCGGACGTCTCTTACACGCTGTGCATTATTTAAATGAGGTTAAAGTCTCGTGCTAGGACATTGTTACAGTGCAGGAAAAATCTCAAGATCGTAGTGTAATAGGTCAGGTCAGAATCAAAGACATCAAAAATGAAAAAATCATGTCACGTTTCGACTCTAGTTGAAGTCCTTCCCTGATCATTTGTGAAAGAAGACAAGCAATGCGTGGCTAAAAAATCGTAACCAAAATGTCTACACTGTTATCACAGCAAAAAAAAATGTTGCCCAAAGTGTTCTCTTCGTTACTATAATTTGTTCTACTTGATCTTGAAAATTGACTGTTCCATTTCCCTCCGAAGTAGAGTCAGTATATCAGCCCCTTTATTTTTCCTGGTTTTAAGTCTCTTGAATTGAAGTGATTGCGGATGATGAGTGCACGTTAAAACTTTGCTGATTCCTCTTCCAACTTGCCTGTGCAAAGATTTACTCTGATTTGCTTCGTTCAAAGAGTTCCACTGCAGACTTCATCAAGTCGTTCGTCTAACGCCTGCAGAAGAAAAATCTCGAAACATTGAAGGAAAATCAACTGGAAGAAATACTTTTGAGGAGTTCTCGACGCCGATAAGTCCTTGGTAGGGGAACTCAATTAGTTATATTCTTTGATCGTGATAATCGCATCAGCCATTTACGATCACAATTATTATTCAATTAGCAACACGTCCAGCATCTCCTTCGACGATTTTTTAACCTGAGGAAACACAGGTTCTGGTATCAATCAGATTTTATAAAGTCATGCGGAAGCGGTGTAGCTCATTAGTCGTGAATGCCATTTTTTCCATTTGTTACAACATGAGATCCGATTCGATGTTCCTAATTAGGAACGAATTTTTTTCAACTAGTGGAAAATAGTCGTTACTACGTTCTACTTTTTCATGCCATTGCACAAATTCCACGTCATTCCCCAAAAAAATTCTTTAACGGATTAATTTTTCATTTTGGTAATTTTCGTGTGGCTTTATTTCTGTTTAAATCAATATTTCAAGTTTCTCGTTAACAACTACGTGCAGAATTTAGTTTCTTTTTCCGAGAATAAAACGTTCGAGGCCGCGCGGTTCGTAATAATAGTTTTTACCGAACTATAATTCAGATCTTTTTTTTTTATTTACTACCGTGATATACAAAATTATACTGAAACACGCACAGAAAGGTTGAACATTATTCTGTGATGACAAAGAGCGCCAGGATACTGGCGAGAAATTCCGAAGACAAGACCAATGCCTGCGATGATGAACGGCGAGGTAAAATAAACTAGAAATTTCATTGTACAAGTGATTCCTTGACTTTTTTTCAAATTCAGTTGATAAATAGAAAAGGAAAAAACTTGCTAGCTCGGAAATACCAGAAGTCTGTGAAACCATGGGAAGAGAAGCCAGCAGCTCGTGACGTGGTTGGGAAAATATTGTGAAAACTAATTTGAAGAGAGTATGATATTTCAAAGCTCAAGACAACGTGAGAAAAATATGAAACTTTGACCTCAATCACATATGTGTTAAGTTTCAAACATATATTGCTGCAGGATCGACTTTCAAACTATTCATTCAACATGATCATGCAATTCTGAAAACTATTTTGAAAGAAATTCCGTCAACTGTGCTTATACAAAATTAACTTAAGTTCAACATGCAAATTTATTGTGTCAAGGAAAAGAAATGCGTTGAAAGTATCATTATTTTAACCCCAAAAGTATGAAAGCTTGTTAAATATACAATTTCGAGAATCATTAACACTAATAAACTAATTATCACCAAGTGCAACAACGCAATTAAAACAGTCGCCCTGCAATATCTGTGTCAACGTTTCTCGAGTTATAATAATAATACTTGGAGAAAATAAAATGTGCATGAAATTTCAACAAATATTTCAACTCACTTAAAGAGGTCGAAATTCCGTGACCTTGGAAAAAAGGCAATTAGGAACGTATTTCACGAGAAGAAGCGAGAAAAGAAAGAAGTAACGTAACTCATTCAAATTAAAGTCCAATTAAGTGTAGGTTGTTTTTTTACAGACTGTCGCCGAGCTTTATTTATCAGAAGTATTCTGCAGCAGAAAAAATTGTCCACGATCTTTTTAAACCCAGTGAATATATTCAACCGGTGTGTTAAAGAAAAAAATGTTCATTTTCAAGACATTAATTGGAGGACTTATTTCTCGGTTACTGATTACAACATTTGAGAGCATAAATAAAAAAGAGAACGGTGTCTGAAATTTCCACCAAAAATTTCAGTGTATCTCACAAATATTAACAACTAAAATATTGATAATTCTGTAAATTGTTGACCCGTATCGAAGCACTCGAGAGTTTTTACTCCAAATCGATTACATACGCTCTGATAAAGAGCTAAGCTCAGGACTCAAACCCTTCAGAATTAATTGCGACAGCCTTGACGCTGCTGCAGCTGGTCTGAATGAGAAAAAAGAAAAATCTTATTTTATGGACCGTTTTGATTTGCGATTTTTTACTGCGAGTTTATTTCAACATCCTTGGGATGAAAATTAGAGAAGTTTGCGGAACTGAGTCAAAATCTATAAAAGTTGATTCCGAAAAAGTGTCAAAAGTAACGGTAGCCGAAATTCGTCTCTTGAGTACAGTTTTAGGAAAAGTTTTGGAAAAACTTATCCGAACAAGTCCGATGTCGTCCGTTACGCCGGTCGAAGCCGATTCGCCTGAGTTAGAGAAATATCGAGTCTTGAATATTGAATATTCCCGAATTCTACAGTCTCCCGAAACATTGTGAAAAACAAAACAGTTTGATTATTTTTAACAAGGAAAGTTTCCTTCTGGAATATAATCACCACTTGAAATTCTCGAGTGTCTCAATATAGCCAAAGTTTGGCATTATATACGAAGTGCGTCATGGCGTTTGAGAGAAAATGAGAAAATAAAAATTTCGGGTGAAAAATGAGAATTTCTATCAAAGTTACGAGATATAGGTGCGCGGTGAAGGTGTTGGTATAGGGTATCTAGATTCAGCGGTAACTTACGTTCCTGGGGTATGATAACGACGAATAATTAATCTCGGGCTTTAAAGTGGCGCGAAGTTTAATTACTGGTTGCTTGGCGCTAGCGTACAGTATAACGATTAACGTTCGCTAAACCACTGCTACACGTGGATAATCGTGATCTATAATTTTCGAGTGAGTAGACCAAACTGAGAATCACACTTGAAGACGATCAAATAAAAAATACCAATTTTTATAACGTAAGAGGCAGGAAAGAAAACTGAATAAAAAGTCGGAATTTATACTCCGATTTTTTTTATTAAATATCTCTCTTTCCACGAAATAAGTTGGAGAAGAAGGAGGAGAAGAATAAAAAAGAATCACCTTTCTACAGTAATTGTGCTTCTTTCCAAAGTCTCATATATCAAACTTTATTAAAATCTGAGGAAATCATTCTGCGAAATATACAGAGGATTTTTCCTCCTTCTATCATGGCGGGCATTGAAAACAGTCCGACAAATTTACTGATTGAAATTCGAACAATGGTTTCAATACTAATAATTAAGTGATGAAGCTCTTAATTAAATCGGCATTCGACACATATCACAATATATTAAACGGTGCGCCGATAGTAAATTTTGTGTGTATGTTATGTATACGTGAGAGAAAAAGAACCACAGTGCGGAAAGTAGATCACTTGCGATGTGCGCATGCGCAGAGTTTTTTCGCCCTAGTGCGGAAAATAGGAGGTTCGAGTTTTTCTGATCTTCCTAGCCATTCTTTTCAATTACCTGTATTTTCTCTCTGCATACTCGGATATTTTCAAACATCTTGGATTTCAAGTCTCAATGGAAAAAAATCGATCCACAAGAAAATTCTCCACGAAATTTCTGTGTTAAGTTTCTTAAAAATGTATGTGAAACAATTAACATAAACTTTTTGTATATTAAAATTCAACTTTTAAAATATTTGAATATTCATATATAAGAGTTTTGATAATTTGAAACCATTCTGAAATTTCATAGCCAAGATTAAACTAAATTTTATATACAAAACGTTTTTAAAATTCGGCTGAATACTCATATGATATGAAAATTCATGATAATTTCATTTGAGAATCGGTTTCCACTGCTACAATAATTGCTGAATCAGATCATAAGATATTGCAGAATCATGAATCAAAAGATGAAAGTTTTAAGCTTTTAATTGGATGGACTGTTAAGATGTTAAGAAAACAGTTTCATAAATCAATATTGAGATATAGTGATTCAAAACTCTTTTTTTTCAATATTAAGCCACAAATATGAAGTTTCAAGATGTTTTATATTAATTTCATGTAAATAAGTAGAATTTGTAAATTTCATTCCTGTTTGTATAAGAAATTTCCAGATATTTTTAACAGCGTGAACGGAATCGTTGAATAAGACTTTTTGGATTCGATCAAAAATGAAAAAATGGCATAAAAACTACGCAATCAATGAATTCTTCGTTTTTGCACGGATCTAAATAGTTTTTTCTTTTTTCTGTTCAGAATTGCATGTATAAGAATTCCGTAGAATTATATCATCGAAAACCAAGAATTGATTCATAGAAATTCTCTAAAGGATTATACCGCAAGGTTTTCACCGTACGTACGAAGATATGCTGAAAATGTGTGGTCACAAGTTTTCTCGAATCTTATAGGTCGTAACCGAAATCCGCGATGCAGCTGAAAACTTATACCAAATAAGTGAAATCCTTTCAAAACTGGAATAGTTTAAGTTTCTCAAGCTCGTCAAACTACTATACTGCGGGAATTGAATGCGTAAGCTATTTTCCACCACGAGGATCAGTCACAGTCACAGTTTTCGCAAAAATATCAATTTTACTCGAACCACAAAAAACAATGAGCTGAGAATTATATTTTAGACAAAATAAGATCGCTTTAAATTAATCGAAACAATTTTTTATTTTATCAGGTGCGAATGACGGACTTTAATGACAGTCGATTTATATCGACAATAAAAAATAATTTACGATGATAGTTTCCGCTTACATTCATAATTTTTAACGATCCCATCGAACTCGAAATTATTTTATGGAGTTGTAAAATTATTGATCGGTTTAACAACCGTCGAACGATTATCGAAACGACGTGTAGTTCGTAAAGTTACGCAATTATCGAACGAACTGAACGAATTAATTTCTTCTTCTTTTTTTTTCTATTCTCTACATTTGTTTATCCGTGAACAAGACTTTACGGGAATAATAATCAAGCCTGTAAGCCCCGAAAGAGAGAAGCTGAAACGCTCCCGGAATAAAGAATTAGTTTACAAAAAGATTTCAGTGTAACTTCTGGCTAAATGATGATTCATTAGTGGATCCAGGCTAGGGTCGAGTTTCGCATGCCGTAAATGTAAATCGGTCTTATTACATGGCGCAGAGGAATTAACGGAGTTAAATGAGTTGATAAAGTTTTGGCGAGGTGTTTGAATCGCGAAAGGCATAAACCTTACGAATAATGGCGTATTTAATCATCCACATGTTGGCCATGTTCCATCATTCGTCATTTAATTTTGTTTTCCTTCATCAAGAACGCAGCAAAAAAAATTTAATTTGATGCTAGTTGGCCTATGATGCTAATCTCAGCGTCGATTCTATGTTATCCACGTTACAACAGTAACGGGAAAAAGTTTCACGGATATGAATGATCAGGCAGAGCAAATACGTGGTCACTAGAGTTGTTGCTGTTAAAAAACAAAAATTAGACTTTTTGACCATTCGTTTGTATATTCACGTTATTTACAAATCGAGGATTGAAACACACAGAATAAAAGTGAAATAAAAAGAATTGAAAAAACGTTGCTGAAAGCTGAGCAAACGAACTCTGTAAAATTTGCAACCGTGATGAACTCTGCACTCTATCGACCAACGTATAAATACACACACATTGATTTCGTTGTGGTTCATTAAGCTCTAACTTTGTTATAATATTACCAGAAAAATGTTCTTCGCTTAAAAATCCTTCAGTAATTATATATTGACGGACGATGAAACGATTCACTTGTTGGGATCGATAAATTAATTGATCAATTGAATTGAATATCTATTATCTAGAAAATGAGTAACTTGAAAATTATGGCCTTTATTGGCCACTGAAATTGATCATAACGATTTATCCGATCGGTTTGAAATTTATACAGTATTTTGATATCATTATGAACTAAGCTTCTATGAAACAGATTTTCTTTTCCTCCTTCCGCCGCTGTTGTACAAATTAAAACGTTAGGTGTAAATTTCGTAGAACGTTATCCAGTAAAAAAATTCATAACTCGGACAAATTTTAATTTATCAAAAATCTGCTGTATCGAAGCTTAGTTCATAATGATATAACAGTACCGTATAAATTTCAAGCCGATCGGAAAAGTCGTTACAAATGGAATCGTGGTAGCAAATTTTGACGCGGCCATAAAGGCCACAATTTTCAAGGTACTTTTTTCTCACTAAACCGACTTGCAAACACTAATGACTTCAATTTGCACTCTTATGGAGTGAATCTAGGGAATCTGAAGAATTTTGAGAATTAATGTGCATAAAAATTATAGAATAGTGTGAGAAACGATAATATCGCGGCTTTTACAATTTAGATTCGTAAGATGCAGTATCTCGTATAAAAAGGTCGCGTAAAAAAAATATATATATATATTCCAAGAAATATTTGTGCGTGGATTAAAGTGTAAATTTTGGTCATTAAAGTGTAAATCAAGCTCATATTTTTTTCAGCACTTTTATTTCTTCTCCTTTCCGATAACTTTGCGGTTTTCGTTTCTTCGGATGAGAAACAAACTCCGGAAAATTCTGATAAAGAAAGTGAAAAACCCTGATCGCGGTTTGGAACTATAAATGTAAAGAATAAAGCACTATAAGCGTGTGCCGTTTTTCCACTATTCTTCATACCCCATAAAAGTTATGATCAGTTATTAAAGAACGTTGTACACGAGGGGTAGGCGAGCTTGCGATATAAAGTGGCAGCTGGTAATCAATATTCCTAATGGTTTTCCCAATACCATGTATACACACGCAGCTGTGCGATATTGCCTCGACATTAATTATCTGTCAATTTTCAAATTCCAACTGACAAATATAATGCGATACAAAAAAACCTTTCTTTCTATGGCTATTTTGTCCGATTGTTATAACCTAAGGATTTATAGGCACACGTGAAAAATCGCGATCAGACATGAAATCTGGAATGTCGTGAGATTCACGATTGAAACGGGGAAAAAATTTAGAATAAAAAAACCCAATGATGAAATCAATAAAATTTATGTAACATATTTGAGATGATTTTTTTTTTTTTTTAAGTAAAGAGTACTCTGAGACTCGATAATTGTCGTATCGTATTATTCCCACAGGTATTTATAATTGGATGAATACGGTATGACGAGATTTAAAATAAAATAACGATAATCGCGTCTTCAGAGTAAATTGAAGCAGGAGGGAGGAATAAATAATGTCCCAAGTATAGAAACGACGAAGCGCAATAAGCCAACGAGTAACTTTTCTTTTCTCTTTAGTGAAAAACTTATCTTGCGAATCAATTTATATACCAGGATATAGAATATCAACCCTAGGAAGATAATAACGTCGGATTATTATAACATCAAAATTAGAATAAAAAATCAATTGAAAAAATATTCAAGTTGTGGATACTCTGATCCAGGAACTGATTCAGTTTTCTAATTTCTCGCAGATTTGGTCTGAAATTCACACGTGAATTAATCTTTAATTGATGTAAGTTTCAAATATTCCAAAGGAAAAAAGTTTTCATATAATAAAAAAAAAACTCCATAAAAATATACCTCGAATTTTTCCTGATAAAATTAGATACCTACTTTTATGTAATTTCTTACTTTATCCGAGTTCATGAAATTATGTTAAAAAAAAAAAAAAAAACCTCTTCCTTTCCATGTTTTGTATAGTCTTGTTAAATTTTGTGAGATTATATGTTTTATATAATTTTATCAGGGCAAATACGAGACATAATCTTTCTATATATTTCATCTGATTATATAGAAACTTTGTTCCCTAAATTTTAAACAAGAATATTAATAAATGTGTGTTCAATTTATGTGTTTCAAAAACAGTTTTATGAACGAAAGGAACTTTGAATCCTTGTGCAACGCCTCGTGTGGCATTATTCTGAAAATCTGACCATAATTAGGGATAATTTTGACCGCCGTGAGCGCTGGCGTCGTTTCGCCCACTTCCTTCACGAGCTTAGACACAGCTAAAAAAGTCTGTCAATCTGTTAAAACGAGATTTGAAAAAAACCTCCTAGGAATATTTGATTGGATAATAATTGAGTTATCAGGTTCAATTTTACGCCGTTGTTTCTTCGTATCCGCATTTTAATTTGTCATTCAGATTCGTCGGTTGTGTCGATGTATCAACGGTGCAAATAAATTGCGGAACAAAAAGGGTGAAAAGAATTCTTATGAAGAATGTCGAAGTAATTTCCGGTTGACACGAGGTCAGAGATCACGTAACGACGATATTTACCAAAAAACCAACGATCAGTACACCGTCAGTAAATCGACGGGATAAAATCAACGTAAATAATTACCGAACATCAGACACCGAGAATAATTAATGAACCGTACGAATCAATTAACTGGGGATCGAGACTCGTTCGGAATTAGAGCTTTGAACAGCGATTCGTCGAATTTCGTTTATTTCCGTATAACGATTAAAAATTCAAACCCCGTGGGGTGTTACCTGATTCATTATTTCAAACAAATTGAAAATCCTCTCGACAGAAATCTGTGCGAACTTTCAGAGCTGTTGCTTCAATTACAGCAAATTTAAAACTTGATCGAATTGCATTATTTATTTGAGACACCCGCGTGAAAAAAAGTTGTATGGGCAATATATGGCGCGTATATGAGATACTGCAATTTGCCCATATATTGGCCATATAGCGCTATATATTTCCCATATATGGGTACACTAATGCTGAGGCACAGTAGTCACGATTCATGCGTGCACATAAATGCGTGCCAACTATATGGACGATATTTCCCCAATATATGCTACACGAATACGTTAAAAGTTGACTAGATGGAAATTTCACTAACACATTATTTAAACAATAATATTCTCTTATTTCAAATGAATGAATATCGAATGTACATCAGAGCTATTTCTATATCTGTAACATATTATATTGATTCATTTATTCAGTGCGCAGTACCCAGACTTGCCCATTTGATATCCGTTAATTTTAAACAAAAGAATATTATTATTTAAATAATGTGTTAGTGAAATTTCCATCTAGTCAACTTTTAACGTATTCGTCCATATAGTTGGCACGCAATATGGCATGTATTGCATGTATATTGCACGTATATTGCATGAATAGTGACTACTGTGCCTTAACATTAGTGTGCCCACATATGGGAAATATATCGCGCTATATGGCCAATATATGGGCAATTGCAGTATCTCATATACGCGCCATATATTGCCCATACAACTTTTTTTCACGCGGGCACTGATTTAGGTGTGACAAATTTAAATCATTGAGATCGATTAATCATTCTTCGGAGCCGAATCCAACCCCGTTCGGTACGACTGAACCGGAAGTACTTGGGACCTGGAAATCACCGTGGAGAAATTCTACGGTGACTGACGATGGAATGACTGGCTTGGGACGTAGGTATATTGTACCTGGCGTAGGGTATAGGTACTGCACTTAACAAGTATATAGCCTTGAAAAAGCTCTTTGTAGGATAGTCTGAACCAATTTATTTTATCTGACCACGTTACGGCTCGTACGTTACGTAATTTTTCGATGTGGGAACCAGCCAGTGACGTAACAAGAGAATTGAGTCTATTATTATTGGCTATCAAATTACCTTATCGGTGGTCACAATACTGTTGATTGCGATCACGTGCGAAGTGCGATCAAAGATAAAGCTGAAACTTTGGGCCAGTAATTTTTGTGAAAAGCGTTCATTTTTCATGATATTCCACAAAAAGTTTTTATACTTCGGCCTCATTCTTTCATTTCAATTGAATTCAGCATTTTTGGCTGATAATTATGGCTGCTAGCTTCAGTTTCATCGATAAAAGAGCCATGAAGGAATTCGGGAGAAGAATGATTCGTTTGAATAAATATAGTTACCAATTTGTTTGTACTCTGATTACGAGACGGGTGAAGTAACGACATTCGGGAATCTGATCCACTTACCTGAAACAAATTAAAAAATAACACTGATTAGTCAATAAACACGAATGTGATGTAATCTATGAGTGTTTGAATTCGTTATAAGTTTCCGCTCATTTTTTGTCTTTTAAATGCAGGAATTCTGGGAACGGAATTTCGGCTTTTATAATTACTGGAACTAGAGTGGGTACACCTCGAGTATTTCGCCAGAGATGAATTATTACCACTCCACAAATTTCACATTTTCGAATAATTCTGAAATTCTATATCCTAAGTTTCTTTTTACTGGATTTCCGAAACCTTTTATTGTAATTAAAATTTATAAGAAACTGAAGGCAGTCGAAGCCAAAGTTATAAACAAGAATCGCAAGTCAGAAGATGAAATTACGTTAACGTCGAGCATCAAACTGATTTTTTATTAGAGAGACTCAATTTTTTATTTCGTGATTGAAATTTTTCGTGTAGCCAGAATGAACAAATTGACCGAGCCCGGGGCAAAATGGACATCCTAAACAAAGTCTAAACCTCCTACACCAATTTTTAGGTCTGTCAAACAAAATTGTTCATTTTACCCCAGTGGCATTTTGTTTAAGTCTCCCTTAATGAAATACCAATTTGATTGCCGAATGAAATCTAATTGAAACTGAAGACTAATTGATTTGACTCGCGGTAGATTTGTAGGAAAAAATCCCGAGGAGGAAAATTTATTTTGGGAAACAGGGTAACATGATAGGGTTCGAATCAGACACGGTAATTTCGTCTTATTCCCAGTAGAACGTCGAGAATAAGAAAAAGAAAAAAGTTTCTTTTTAGATTTTGAAGGAATTCACGCTTTTGACAAAACTGCGTATAGGTGGGTGTATCGAGTTTATTTTCCTTCGGCTTCTCTGTGTACTTCGGTGTACCGAAGCGAAGAACGAAGTTTACAAACTCAAAAACTTTTTCAACAAACAAAGTGTCTTATTTCATGCCCTATATTCTGTGTTAGGACGTGAAATTGAGAAATACTATCTTCTCTGTGGTATCAATATTTTCTCGCGTAGTGCAGAAATGCACAGTTTTTAAACACCTTAACTCAAAATTATAGTGCAGTTTGCGAGGGGGAAATAACTCGTTGAATTGACGTGTCAGAAGCTCGTGAATTACTGAGAATTAACTACATGAAGTGTCGTGGAATAGATGAAATAATTAATCAAGTTGAAATAAAAAAATTAGAAGAAAAGTTGACTAAAAATTAATGAATTAATTTGAATTTATTTTACAGAAATTAAAAAATTATAATAATGTTTGCAACCTTTGAAAAAAAATCGACTCTGAAGCGATCGAGTCTCCGAAAACTCAATTCAAACCTGTCTTCATGACATATTCCAGTAATTGATCTGAAAATTTAATGATGATTATAAAAATTCGGAGTACCTGCAGGAATGAATAATCAATATTTAAGAAGTGGTGCAGTGAACACAACCACGGAGCTTTTGCCTGATACCATTTTTTCGTTTTTTGATTCTAGTTTCATAATTTATATTTCTGATGAGCACGCCTTGGCGATTCCTTTGTGTGATAATATACGAGGTAATTTACTGCAGCTGGAGGATCATTTAATTCTGTGTATTTCTAGTAGAATTAGCATCCCGTTGAATTTACAGATATTCTAGAAAATTGGATTACGAGTGTCTAATACGAGCAGCCAGACGTCTGCACTGGCTGACTCCAACCTTAATCCACTCGAGAAATAACTCCTCGTTCAAGTTTATTTGTCGAATACATTTTTTATTTAAAAATAGTATATTTTGTTACAAGTGCGGAAAGCCTAGGCTGTGTAAATTACTGAAAGCGCTTCATTTCCGAGTAGTGCGGAAAGTTAAACGAGTGAAATCTTTTCGCACTGTTCGGAAATGCACGCTTCACAGGCTTCGAAAGTCATACTTTCCAAACTCGTGTTACAAAATTGAATTCCGGACAGGGATTATAAAAAGTCTATATCAGCGTTTGCCGTTTCGCAACCTGAAATGGAAATCGTCTCACAAAGCTTCCGGAATATCTTCTGAGCTTGGACAATTTTATTTTCAAAATTTCAGCCATTCAGCCATTTTTGAAAGTGATAGGAAAAATCAGGTTTTGCTGATGACACTATCACACTGAACCTGATTGCTAGTCGGTTTTTTTTATCATTTTACATTGATGAGGCGTCTTTTGCGATGGCAAATCACGTTTATGAACGATCGTGCCATAAAACGAATCGCTGTACGAAAATGAGTGAATTTATCATACCACTAAATTCGGGGTGATTCGCGCGTAGGAGAAATCGACCCGACTATAGGAGCACCGTTCAACCTAGAGAAATTCGATTTACCCACCTGATAGGGGGCGGCAAACACTTTACCTCACCGACGCGGACGCTACGCCCACGACGCCCTTAGAACGTCTGGGACAAAAGTAGTGGTGTCAGTACAGTCGGTTCAGTTTATCTAATTTTTTTTTCTAATTCGATAAAAATTATCTAAATTTTTCTCATCATCCAAGTAGAGACTCAGACTTCCAAAATGGAACAAAGAAATTTGGAAAGTGTCATTTTGCTTCAGGTATAAAAAAACAGGGAGATAAGTGATCGCTGAATCAATTAATAAGCATTGATTAGATTTTAATGACGTAATAAATTGAGTCCGTGATTCGTTACAGTAAGAGGGAGCTCCAACAATGGGTATAACCGGGCGATAAGATTGATAACATGGAAGTAGTGCCTGCGGGAGCTGAACCCGGTTATCAGAATAAAGGGACGTCGAGGAGAGGAAAACTGAAAAGTAGGCCATTATTGTTCACCGTTTTATTTGACAGAACATTTTCAAGACAATCTTCGCGCAACAGCTAGTTTAACATTTGTTGTGTCATCGCGAGTCTTTAAGGGGTGGAAATACGAGTAGATCCATAGATAATGGACTGGGAATTATCAGTTTCATAGGGAGAAAAAACAATGAGAAGAAAACAGCAGGAAATAAAATTTGTTCTGAGGGAAATTTTTTAAGAATAAATGAGTAAAAAATCCCTGAAAATGAGGTGAAAATTACGCTGTTTCCCCCTGTACACGTGAAATTGTTCATTTGAGGTGACACGATACATACGTTCACAATAATCATCAGGGCACCCATAAGCTGTAGGAAATAAATCGTTTTCACATCGCGACATGGTTTCATCAACTTCTGTCGATGTGTTGATTGAATTTTTACAAAATCAAACTGAATGCTACCATACACAATTTCACGAAACTATCTGCACTATATGAGTTTGCGTCTCTGCCACCAGACGCGTCGTGTTGCTAAATGTGGGGACCCAATATAGACAGCAAACGCAACGACAAAGGTGTCAATGGAGTATGGAATCGATCAAGCTGATGTGAATGATCCCTCCACCCACTGGACCTTTTTTTTATCATTTTCTTCTCCCGACGAACAATGGTCTGCACACTACACACCAGGTGGTTGCAGAAAGATCTTTTATACCGAGGGGCTATTCTCTTGGGAAGTCCTATGTGCACTCGTCTCGGAAGTCTTTGGAAGTCTTCGATTTGAATTCGAAGAATTCCTCATAATACCGAAATGGAAGTCTTTGGGAGTCGGAAGTCACTTGTACTTTCTGTACCCCCTCGATCAACGATTTTCATTTAGATGAAGTTTTCTACACCTACCGAGGTAAAATTTTACGGGATTTTTTCATATTTTATGAAATTCATCTCCGCCGGTGTGTATAACATATTCTCCGTACTGTCGCTGCGTACGCCTTTTTTTAAAAGCACCTAGCGCTTCTTTCAGAGAAATATTTCCCTCTATGCATTCTTTCTCTCGTTTTCCTTTTTCGTACCTACGATATTTGAACCTTTCGTTTCACCCTCTTAATAGGATTTTCCTGCACGGTGATATGTGCTGTCGTTTCAACCCCATCCTAAGCAAACGTAGGGAGTATTAATGGGGCAAAGTTCAACTTGACAACTCCAATATGTGTTTAGAAGATTTGGTACATCTTTCATACATACTCAGGTCAACGACGCATCTCGGAAGCCATATCATATGATTTTTACGAGAGAGGTGATCACTTGTCAAATAATTGGGACAGTCGTCTACAAAATGATATGAAGTGGTATCGAAATTAAATTTATGCGATGCTTTTCAATTAGATATGAAATGGTGTGAAATAATCTGTGAGATGCTATGGAACGCCTGTGAAATGCGATAAAACTGTTAGGAGATCACATTTCGAGTCACCCTCTGGGCATAATTACGCAACGATAAGAATCTCACAAGGAAATAAGACCTCAAAATTACATTATCAAACCTTGAACGTCCCAACTTGTAATTACATCATTTGGAAGGACGAATCTTATTCTTTTTTAACCACTGAAGAAATCATTAAACAGCATCAGACGTCAGTTATATACGAAACACCGTCAATTCAAAGTTTGAAACGGTCTGTCAACTCGGCGCCACGCTATGACGTCACTGTTCAGTATGACAAGCCCGACATCTGGCGTCGTATGTGGGAATCCACTCCCCATTTCACGCTTTGTGTCTTTTTTTAACCGAGGAGGAGGTTCTCAATTCGGTTGTATTTTTTTTTATTTTTTTATGTTTGTTACCTCAGAACTCCGTTATTTATAAACCGATTTGGAAAATTCTTTTTTTATTCGAAAGGGTATACTTTCAGATTGGTCCCATATAAATTTCATCAACATCGGTTACGTAGTTTGGTTTTGAAGTCGGTTTTTTTGTCACTCGTGATTTTTCCTTATTACTTATTCTTTATATATACTATATACAAATGTCGGTTTGTTTGGCGAACTGTTAAACTAGTTTCTCCGCAATTAATTAAATTCCGATCGACTAGGTAGAATGTATGAATGCATGTAACAAATATGTTGGAACACAATCATAGAAACTACGGGATTCAGTGGGGCGAGACGAGGCGAATGCGGGATATAACAAGAGTCGAGAAACAATATTGGTAACGATTGAACCGTGAATGGAGAAATGACGTTTATTGCCGCGAGTCTGTGAAACCATGAGGAATACATGTATTGAAAAAAAGATAAAATACGAAAAAAAAAGTAAAGAGTATTTGACAAAAATAAATTGTGCTGCACACGTAGGTCGCAGGGAAAAATCATATCGTTCATTGTCAGAAAATATTGTATGATTCGAATGTTTCGCCTCGTCATCCGGAAATATTGAATTACTGTGTCACCCCCACCGCGCGTTATACAGAAAGGGGACAACTTTGAAAAATTGACAAAGTTTCGGGGTCCCTTTGTCATCGGAGACGGGGGGGTATAAAAAGAGATTCTAACGCATGCGAGTTCTGGACCGGATGGTGATCGATTTAAAAAATTTTTTTGTACGTCGAAAAACAAGATATTAAATAATTTATAGTCAAGTTGACCCAAAATATCATTTGTATTAAATTATTATTATTGTCATTGTCATTATTATTCAATCATTGGATAAATTACAGGGACGTGTATCGAAATTAATTTTTCAGGGATTTCACAAAACACCAATTAAATCCCCTTCCTGAGCTCTATATTATTTGGCGAATATAATATATACGTAATGGGAAATCAATAGGGCAGATGAAAATAGCATCAAGACGGATGGTGGCTAACGATAACGAAATACAATAATTCACGTATCGAGTTTTCAGGACTATTTCTACTCGAGGTAAATACATTCAACGGTTTAAAAAAAAAAAAAAAATACTGATCCATCAAATATCGTCCACATCGATCGATTCAACGATCCACCGTCGGATTTCTGCAATGCGGAGAAATATTAATAACTCTGTTTGTTCATTCTTTGTAAATTTTCATAGTAGAAGAACGCAATATTTATTTATTTTTTTCATATGAAATTATCAGTCTTTGATCAATGATACATTATTGATAGTAGAAGCCCGTGCTCTCGATATTTTCGTTGTAAATATTGTACAACAAACTCAAATACGTAATCGATAACGTAAAGTGCTACAAAGAATGCTACGGAAGTAGATACATGTAAAACTGTAAACATTGACGCACGATGTTGTCATGTTTGTATTTGACCAATACAATGCTCATAAGATTCATATTTTATATTGTACAATTGTGCATTGCTGTAATGTAGGCAGGTTATCTTGTCGGTCAGAAAAGTGTAAATGCTGTTTTCGACAGCAGAAGATTACATTGTATGAAATATCACGAAATTCAATAAACCAACGCATCGTAACTGGAAATGCTGTTTCTGAATTTCACTTGAATTTCCTCAACAGTCTACATTCCCAGATTCACTGGAATTCCAAAAGAATTCAAATTATTGAAAATAGACTCGTCACGCACAGGGTGTGCATCGACTTGGCATTTCGAAATTCCTTGAGAGAATTAAATTACAGGTGTCCATTTTTGTTAATCAACGCACGCAAATATGTGCATTTCTGCTGATTTTACCAGGTTCTACTAAAAATGGGATCCCTGAGGATTCCAGGACGTCCAGGTTTTTCAAGGAAACAGACGCCGTTTAGAAAATAGCGAAAGAAGTACTTCGAACAAGCGATTTTTGATGAATTTTTGACGTATTCTACGCGAATGTGAATTTTGTACGGTTTAATATTTTAATTTTTTCAAAGTTCTCATTCAAATTTCTGAAGATTCCTATAACAAAAACTTCACAAGATTCTGAGAAAGCACAACTTCCACTGTTTTGGGGCGTTGATTACCAGAATACGAAATTCTAAGATGGCTACAAATCGCCTAATTTTCCATTTTAACAATCTTCGAAACAATTAAATATGGACATAATACTTTGGGTTCCTGCACAACGATACAAAGACCGAGGCAGAAAGCATTACGCCCCCTATAATGGATCCACGTAACTAAACACTTTGGTGATAATTGTTGTCCGGGTATAAAGGGGGGTCGGTGGATATATCCCCGATTTATAATCTCGGGGGAGTTCCATATTCAGAGAAACGGAATGCATGTAACCCTCACAATCAGGTGTAGGTGTGGACCCAATATCCCTCTTCAAATGCAGAATATTAATATCCCAGTGCCTAGTGTAGAATTCTTCCACATTCCTTTGTCATGTAAAATACCCATTTATATATACGAACCGAGGCGAGGCGAGGGTGTGAACATCCCTGAATGTATGTATATGAGCCGCGTCCCAGATCTACAGCCGGGTCTCTTGATCAATGGGGGAAAACTTGAGGGGATTAGAATTAGGAATCTTCTTATGCAGGAAGCACGATGAATGCACCCCTGGCTCGTCTTTGTCACTCGAGAGATAAGGAGAAACTACCTAATAGCCAATTTCAATTCCAAACTATTAAAGACTCCTACGTGTAAACCGTAAAAACTTTTTAAAACCACTTTGAGATAAAGATCAGAATCCACAGAAAGTTTATCCACGAGAAAATGACGGTACCTATCCAAATTCTTGCCATCATAGTTTTAAAAAAACTATGTTACTTATATTTTATATATTTAGATTTTTATGTATATATATTTGGATCTCAATTATCAAAAACAAAAAAATTAAAACTCCAAAAGACAAGGGTGAAGAAAATCAGCATGAAAATAGTGCAGAAAAACGTATGTAACACGTTATCTGAAAAGCTACACGATCATCCTTGTTGGCGAGAGTGTAAGAAGTCAAAAGAAAAAACTTGTTCAAGATTATTTATGATAGGTTTTTTTTTCTTCTTCTTCCTTTTATCCGACAGCCAGCAGATGTTATCACCTTTAGTAGACGTAGCGATGCGTATATGTCTACATTTCCTCTAAACTCTGTGCAAGTTTACAGAAAGCACTTTGGCAGAATGCCTTACACGATGAATAGTTTTTACTGAAAAGTGTCTATGGGGGAGAATAAAAGATAAGGATAAGACCATATATGTGAGAAAAAGAGAGAAAAAAGAACAAAGAAGAATCGACGGGGTGAGATAAATCTCTGATATCGTACAACGAGACGAACAAGATGGGCTGCAATAAATACATACCACGATACACTAACACATATACTGCCAAATTTTCTGGGCACATTTTTCTACGTCTGGTGTAAACTGGAATTATAAACGAGATGAAGAGAAATGAGGATAAAAAGAGGATGGTATAGAGAGAGAAGGTATAAATCGATAGAGGAGTAACTATATATAGGCAAGATGGAGAGAGATTGGCAACGAGCTACCAAGTACGCCTTCTATAACCGTCGGCCTCTTTTCCAAGGTAAATTTCATTAACTAGACTACCTCTACGTATGTACATATTTGGCTAGACGAGAGAACCACTTCTTTTGTAGTCGTTACTTAAATCTGCATACCAAACTATAATGGCTGAGAGGCGAGGCACATTTCGCTAAATTAGAAAAGTAGTAACGCACCTATGTCGATTTTCCATACGATATCTGATCAAAGTCAGTTCATGCTAACTCAAAATCGTAGAGGGGTACATGGAGACCTCAGAGAACATCACCGCAGCGCCCCCTTCAGTGGAGAACTTGAACTATCGAACATGGTTCAAGTTAAGTAATCAAATCAAGCTCCTTCTTTTGATTCAAAGTGTATTCAAGGGGGAAAAAGCATTGGCACCAAATAAACACAATTAATTCATGTGTGAAAACGCACAATTGTCATATTGACGATTTTTCTAATAAAATATACCACAAAAAGTGTTTTGTTCGGCGCTCACCTAGCGGCAAGACTAGAACTACTATCGAGGAAATGGTCAATTGTTAGGTTAGGGTTCGAGGGATGCACGAGTGTGCCGCTAGGGTCGCTGGGAACAGATTCCTAAGAATTGTCTCCCTTCTGAGAGTAAAAATCGGTGATTTCGATGTCAGAATTATTTTTCCATTGCGTTTTCGAGTGCTTTTCAGAATTGACACGGAGAGGTCAATATTTACGTTACGGTAAAGCTGTGGTTTCTTTACATAGGACCGTATATTTCGCGACCTTTATTCCCCACGTTTACTTGGTTAACAAAAAAAAGTTTATAACGGATCTAAAAAAGCTGAGTAGCCCGATTTGAAACTCTAAAAGAAAAAATAATGACGGCACGTCCTTTTCAGGCTACATCAACATATCCCAGTACCTATTGAAGAAAGGGCGACCATCGCGAGGTCTTCGACGACCACCGGTACTCACAGACCACAGCTATGGAGGAAAATCGCGCATTCGGCATTGCATATGCATGGGACCTCAAGCTCTGTCCGTATCGATAGATATCTGTGAAGAGTCACCTCGGGAAATCAGATCAGACAGTCAATCTTAGTACGATCTCGAGTTCGGGAACCTCAAACTCATGCAAGATCCTTTTTATCCTTATTATAGAGAGCTGCGAAATACTTCTCGGAAAATAGCTTTGCCACAAAAAATGTCCTCCAGTCCAAACATTTCGAAATCAATAACCCCCCCCCCCCCCTTCCGCCCTGCGAAAACTCAAATACGGAAGACAAACATTTGCACTTCCGGTGGCTAGTTGAAAGTTATAGATCCAGTCCGGTGTACATGCAACCGGATACCGGTAGGGTAAGCTAACGATAAAACAACCTAGTTATATCGATCAAGTCAAAGTGCTTCGAATTGCTGGGTTAACGGCCGGATAGAGTCTACAAATTTGTTTGAAGGCGCTCGAAGTTAAATAGAGACAGAATTTCCAATTAGACATGGGATCGTTGACTGAGCAAAACTTCTGGTTAGCAAATCCCGCCGCATGTCCAGTCTTAGAGTAATTCGAAGTAAGTCATCAATTTTTTTCCTTTTTTTTTGAGTTGCATAACGTATGCGTAAAAAAATGTCTAGACAAAAGGAGGAGGGGAATTAAAAATTCCAAAGTACAAGGGATCGGTGTTTACGCGACAAAATGCAAAACAGGTGCACTTTCGTGCGGTGATATTTGCATTTGCATTCTGTATGCAAGAGAGTTCCTCAAGCACGATAAACTATGCGAATCCTACACAAGGAGGACAGTTTTTTCGAGGGTAAATTTGTATCTTCATCCAACAACGAGACCGAAGACAGAGAATAAAAACTATTTTATGGTGACCGAAAAGCTGCGACTGAACAAATTTATGAATCATCAGATACAGCAGCACACTATGAAAAGCGAGGGTATAGGTAGAGAAAATGATTTAAATAATTTTGCAAAAAACTAAAATGGTATATAGTAGCGCAGTTTGAATACTGGCACGTACTTCACTCGTACACTCGTACAGCATTGGATAGTATGGAGTTTGGGAAAAGTTTTCGACGTAATTGCACTCTGAATTTATGTGAATAACGTAACATGGGTTCAGACCTTACCCAGATACATTCCACGGGTATCCTTGTCACAGGGATGGAACTGTAGGATCGATGATACGAACTGGCAAAGAGGAAATTAATTCCTTTGAAATGGGCGCCGAAGAAAAAAAAAATTGAAGACAATACTTTTTCTCGGATTACCTTCTCGTTCGTACATCAATAAAGTGCAACTTTTCGATTACATAAAGAGGTCGAAAGCGTTCGCGGCTATAAAAAAATAATCTAAACTCAACGGATTGCTGTTGAGACCGCGAATGATGAGATGGAAGAAGAAACGCAGTAAAAACACATGAGGTAAGGTAAGAAAAATTCTCGTCAAACTTTTTGATACCGAAGAAGTTTAAAACCAGAGTGTATAGATATACGAGTATCTTATCCTCTGCACGAATGCACGATTATGGTCAAATGGCTCGGTGCACAAACGTAAACGTAAGCGCGAGCAGCTCTCCGATGGAGCCGGGGGCGCCAAGGGATGAAGCGACGCGACGCGACGCCGGATCTCGCACAACGTTGAAAAACCGACACTAGGCGCCCGTCTGTCTAGCCAATATTTTACTGCTCTTGCCTCGCCCTGTTGACATTATGCAAGCCGTTTTTTTTTTGCTCCCTGAAACGTTGGATTCGATCCGGGGAACGAGAATTTCAGGTATTCAATATATAGTCCAAAGTTCAAGTTAAAAACTTCACGGACTTCACGGGACTTCATGGAACTACAGGGGACTTCAAAGACTTCGAAAGTAGTTCATCCCTCATTTGTTCCTTGATTTTTGTGTCAATATGCAGTTTCGTAGTTGAAACAACGCTGAGAATTTTGGCAAATTTTAACACAGCTATCATGAAGAATTTAATCATAGTATGTTAGTACAAAAAAAAATTGATAAAAAAATCGAGACGCTCCGCTTTCAGCCTGAAATTGAGTCGCCTTTGTCATGTCCTGCGATCTCATACCTGCCGTGAAAGAAAGGAAGAAAACAAATTTTCTTTGTAAATTTTCTCGTAATTTTATGGTAATCATTAAATAATTCAATTACATTCCATTTGCTTATTCTCTCAAAGGTATATGTCAGGTACATACCTAATTACGATGAAAAAGGGGCAAGCACTACGAGATTCACAAAGAAACACGAAATTGTTTGGAGATTTGAAATAATTGCTTCGAAATTACGAGACTGCGGAAAACCACTCGTAATAAATTTAATTGTAAGAGTTTATTAAAATAAAATTTATAATCTAATTTCAAATCGCAATTACAGAAAACAAGAACGACATTTTTTTTGCAGAACTTTACTGGATTCAACATGTGATGAAACGTGATTGTTAGAATTACTAAAATGAGTACCGAAAATATTTCACGAGGCTAAAACTTTTCTCGGGTTAAATAAAACCGAGGGACCAACGTGGCGATTTCGTTTACAACAAAGAGAGAAAGGAGTGGTTTTGGATTTTATTGTTCGAAAAAAAATTGTATACGGGGGAAAATTGTAATGTGTTTGTAATTTTTGAGGGGATTCGCGCAACCCGCCCATAAAATACAGCCACACATTTAGTGGTGGTGGGTGTAATTAATTTAATCATAAAACCTACCTGGAATTATACGTTTTCAGTCCGAGCTATTTAGGACAGCACATACATGTCCCAGTTATACCTACCTACTTCCACCCATCTTGTAGCGACAAACTCTAGAGTCTAGTACCTCTACTTTTGTGCGCTTGAGTTTTCCCCGTATATTTCAACGGTTGAAATTATACGCGTTAATTCGTACGTACCCGTTTTGGTTTTTCAAAAAACAAGAAAAAAGATTGAAGCAAAATTGCAGCTACTTGTGTATCATAGAGATATGTAATGGTCTCTTCTTCGTTTTCGTAGGACTTTTTCTTTTTTGTCAATTACGTTTTGATTATTTTTGTTTTCAATGCCTTTTCAAATTAGTCACGTCACGTAGTCAGTATTACGTAATATTCCTCAACGCGCGATTGTCCAAGCTCCAAAATTTTGAAGTAAAGGCGTGTCGTTGGTCGAACGTGACTCGAAACCATTCCTTTTGTTACAATCCTGGCACGTATCGCGTGCATCTCTGATTGATGGATATGAAACAAAGAGCTAGGAAAAAAGAGGCGGAGAAAAAAGAATTCGAAAAACCATCAAAATAAGAGCGAAATTACTTTTCTAGCTAGAATCAACCGTCTCGACAACCGTGAATAACGAGTACAGGAAACGATTCACTTCCATATCTTTCGTGTCTACGGTTATGTCCGTTTTTTATTTGTTCTTTTTTCTCTTAGTAGTTTTATGACTGATAATCCGCAACAGGTTGACTTAAATTACAAATTCTGAGCGATTATGCAAAAAGCAGCAAAAACAAAAAACTATTCTTACTTATTTCGCAATCAGAAAGTCGACCATTCATATATTGAGATTAATTTCGCTGAAATAAAATTTCCGACGATGAAATTATTCTCTGATCTTCTTCCACAAAATTCAAATAATGTCTTGGTGATTGGAAAGCAAGAAATTTTTTACTATGTTTCAACAAACTTAATTCTTCATATGTTAGATTAGAATTTTGTTTTTGAAACTATGACATTGAAGTGTGATATATTTTGTTATTCGAATATTCGTCGCAAAAAACGAATAGGATATACAAGATTTCGCTGTAGGTCAATGGAATTCGCTAATATTTCACTGACTTTTCCTCAATATCGAAATTCCCTGACTATTCCAGTCGCCACACGATGATTGACGAATGGGGAATAAAAATATTGGAAATACTGTAGAAGGATGGAAAAAGAGGAGATTTAAAAAAATGGACCGAATTTTTCGCAATTAAAATTTGCTCGCCCTTTGAGGACTGTACGTTTATTCACATACCTCTCCCTTCGAACCGTGCCTACGACAGTAATGATCACAATTTTCGAACGAACTCGCGAACGGCATGGCAGGATCAAAGCATGGGTCTATTAAAACGCGGACCATACCCACAATAATTGCACGTGCCAGGTAGGTGTAGCTGTACACGTTTTGGTCAAACCAACTGCGCACTCAACTGCAACTATACACTGTCATTCCAGGCGTTCGCACATCTCGATCATGGTTACAGGACATCAAAAGCGAGCCGTTACACACGTTACTTAACACGTTTACCTCTTCCAGCCAGGCGCTAACTTCGCCAATTCAAACTAACAATCGGTCGTTACTCACTTCGATTCTTGTTTTTTTCATGTTTCCCCATACATGCACGTTTAATAATTCTATGGCACAACTTCTACTCTAGTATATAGCAAACGACATCCGATTGCTATAGCTCAATGTCATAGATGATTGATTGCTACATATCAATTCATCATTTGACATCAGGAATTGGAAGTCAGGATTCAGTAGAAGGTGGGTAGTAAAGGCCGTGAAGGACGAAACACGATACTGGTAGTGATATTTACTTAGGGCTGAAATAACACCCCGGAAGTCGAAAAAGCTTCGATTTGCTTGACCACTTTGTGGATGAACAAAAAATTGAACATTTACCCATTGATGAACAGATTACATTCAAGTAGGTTCAAAAACGTAAGCATTGTTTGCTGATCAGTTGTTTTTGGCTATCGTAGGTATATCAACTGAACTTTAATTGGCATGACGTGCAACGTGTTTTAGACAGGAACCAATCGTTCATCGCCAGTCTGCTCGGGCTCCAGGAGAATTTGTGGGTGGTGACTATGAGCCTGTAGTTGACGTTCGGTAGACAATTGGGAGGAAGAAAAATTGTTGTCTTCTGCACTGGGAATAAAACGTTGACGTTATGTGTATATTATAACCACCACGTGGAAATATTGATAACCAATCAAGAAGCTGTTTCTCACGCTGAAAACTTCAGTTCCAGCTTATGACATTTTCCATATCGCTCAATCCCATAGACAATGCATTTTTCTGTCTGCTCGAATATTTTGAATCGTGGTGCCTGGAATTGCACATGATGAAACCAGTATCGTTGACGTTACACCGATTCTGAGATTTTTTAGTCACCTTTTTGGATCCGCCATTTCGAATTACGAACTTTTCACTCGAATGTCGGATCCAACGATGTAGAAAACTTTCCGGTACCAAGTTTCGATTCCTGTTACAATCTCACCATGTAAGGAGTAACATTTTCCGAACGAAGGTGTAATAATTGCCTTGGAGTTGAGAGGAATGTTGCTAAATTGCCAATTTACAAGCATTTACAATCAATGTTGCACTAGTTGATTTTTTTTTGCAAAGACCTTCTTTTTTGCACCAGCTGTAGCAGATAGCGATGTTTTTACAGCAGAGATTTGTCGTTGATGTTGTTCGGAGTTTTATCCCGCTCTCACTCTTTCTCTCCCTCTCTTTATAGAGAGAGAATTAAAAAGTCTGTACATACACGACATGGACGCGGTCACGGCGTATCTCTTGAAACTGCTTTTTAAGCTGTTCTCACATTGCATGCGAGATAAAAACTCGTACCACACGAGGAGGACTTTACACGGGCAATATATTATTCTCCTCCGTATAAACACCATAACCCTAATCTTCATTTTGGTGTGGGGCTAAAAATGATACCATCCTCCTCCAGATTTACCCCGTAACCCCGTAAGTTGTCCGGCGCGGCGGTGGCCGGGGTGCGGACGAAACTCTCATGGGATCCGTTATATTATACGGGAAGATAAGAAAAATGGTCCAGTTCACGTGCTCCAAGATAACTTTAAACGACCGGTGGTCATTCGAAAAACTAAAAGCTTTGGACCAGAGCTGCGATAACGGATCACAAAAACATCCGTTGTTGCTATGGTGACAAAATTTCCGTTGTAAACAAATTTTAAAACTGTTTTCCGTCTCTTGGCTCTCATAAATTGCATCCCAAAAATCTAGTCTCGAATTCGGACTAATCTGAGAACCACTGTCTGTAGTCCAAGAATCTAGATTCTAGGGTATTACCACGACTTGGGAGGTGTAAGCAGGCGGGGAGGGTCATTTGTTTTATTTCCTATTTCCACACCGCCTTATACAGTGGACTTAAGCTTCTTCTCTATTTCGCTGCTTCACTTCGGATTAACCGATATCAGAGATCTCTTCAGAGATTTTCATGATCCTGTTATAAAAGCTGTAGATGTATGCGATACGTATATAGACAGGTAGGTATTCACACAGCTTTTCCTCTTTAAATCCTTATATTAATGCTCCAGCATGTAACGTGTCTATTATATCCAGGAAAAACGGCTAAGTCAAGTCGTCGAAAGTATACGGTAGTTATACATGAGTAAAGCACGTTATAAATTATGCAGAATTTTCGCCGCCTCGCCACGTAGTACGTAAGTCTACGAATAATTAAGAGCCTGGGTGGCAATAACGACAGCAGAAGAGGCTAATACCCACACTTTGCATACCTCAAGTAGGCACAGGGTTTCTGGTGGAATCTAAAAAAAAAAAAAAAACCCCCGAGAAGTGATGCTTCCTTTATTACAGGCATGCCCCGATCAGTTCGCCATTTTGAATCAAAGAGGATGAAGCGGGTTGCGAAATTATGAGGAAATCTCGGACTCTCATGTCGGCGTCACTGCATACATCATGATCAAAAAACTAGACAGAATCTCTTGTGAATTTTTCTGACACTTGAGAGTCTTTTTTTTCTCATTCTGCCTACAAGCTACTGCTGCAGTATTCAGAGAATTTCAATTCCACTTCACGTCTCACCGAGTGTAGCTGCAGCCTCTATACCTACCTAGTACACTAGAGTTCTGCACGTGCTTCAACAAAGTTGCATAACAACTTTCTAGCCAATATAAAGCATTGCAATAAGCAAACCTCTGTAATATTTGTTTGCCTTTCATACATGTATATATGTATCTGCATTGAGCATGGTCAAAAGAAACTTTGTTGAAATATGATGGAATTACCTCGAAAATTGAAAACCCGAGAGTTCACAATTAATTGGGCATATACAGCATCTCTGTAACAAAGGCGATATATTTCTCTCCATTTCGGCTAGAGGATGAAGGTGAGTATCGATTACCACATTGGTGATGAATGAAGAGGAATGATCGATCGGCGAGGAGACGCTGCAGCAAATCACCAATAAAATCGTAATTTAGAGTGCCTATTTCTCCACCTGCATTCGCGGTTTCCTCAATTTAGTTTCAGAGCGAGAGACGTATATCTACGGTTCATCGAAGAACGAAACCGATAAGACGATACTGAAAACAAGGGAGATTCAAGACACAACGATGCATTTCAATTTCAATTCCAATACCTGATGTCTAGTCCAAGTGGAACGGAACGATCGGAAAAGTTGTTCGAACGATTTATCGCTGATGGACGGAATATGAAAGAGAGATAGAAAAAGAGTTCAAATTCGGACCGTAATTCAAACCTGACCCATATAGCTCCAGATTTATATTCTCCTCCATTTTTCCATCGATTTCTTAGATTGAATCCATAATTCCGTTCCATATCCACGCATGAATATTTTCGTATGTATGTTCTTTGTGAATAAGTAGGTATAACCATCAAGATATCCAGGTCGTGCGAGTCTAAGTTTGTCTTTTTGTCGGTAGTTTTGGCTGTTCAACCTGCAGCTGCACCAGCATCATACCGAACTGCAGTCAGACTATATCGCTCGTATATCTTTTGATAGCGACGGAGGAAGAACTTGGGGATCCCGTGAACTTTAACAAGCCCCGTCGCGTGGTAGTTGTTCGTGCTGAGCTCAGCCCAGCCAATTTAAGAGCTGTCGGTCAGGTGAAAAATTGCACAGCGTAAGATTCGAACCTAGGCCATGCCAGGCGGCAGCGTTACGGAACGTCGCGCCACTGCATCGTCTCCGTTCTGCTACCGTATAGCTGAATGCATTCAGATCCGCCAAGATATAGGAAGCTCCTCTACATACATCCTAGCGGTGCATACTCATGATCCCATCTTAATCTTAGCTGGTATCAAGATGCTTTCTCTTATCAAGATTCTCATCCACTACTTGACCCTATACACTTGTCGTGAAGCCAGTCGGGAGGGCCAGGACTTCCAATTCTTGAAGGTCAACTTCTGATTCTTGTTCTCTTCACACTTTCAACCGTAACGGTTATCCCTTTGAATCAATATCAACTCAGTTGCCACTCGAGGTAACAATTATCGTGGCAATTAGTCAGAGACGAACGATAATCGATTCTGAAGGATAACGTCGGGCGATATCTCTCGCTTCTCAGGCTCTTCAATGTCTTCAATTATGTAGCGGTTCCATGGAAGAGAATAAAGGATGGATTTCACTGCCCAGTACACCTCGATCCATAGGCCCGGCCTCAGGCTCCGTCTAGTGCCTCTATGTATTCTACCGACTAAATGGGCCCGGCTAGGCTGCGGCTTCGTGTGGTCAAGAGGGTCGCGAATGCACCGCTTCCACCGTCAGAGCAAACAGGTCTGAATTCCTGACGCGCTTCGGGTTGCGGCTTACTCGTCTGTACGGCAGAGCCCCGACCTCCGGAGACGACGATGATGACGTATTAAATTTTCAAGGTCATTCGGTGAGTATGTTGGTGTGAGTTTGAGTTTTTGGTAGTGAGACATTTTCTGAGAAGACTTGTTTTTTTCGTTCATATTCGTCATTTTATTTCATCCAAAACAATAACAACAACTGGATCAGTGATTATAAATTACCTATCAGGGTGCGATTGAACGGGGCATTATAGTTATACGTGCAGGGGTATTTACATACATATGTAATTACGTACTCTGTATGTATGTATGCACGTATAAATATACGCGGGTGGTGGTTGGTATTATAGGAAGAAGAGTGAGCGAGTGAGATAGTCGAATGTCGCGGCGAGAGCGGATCGATAGCAAACCGCGTCGCATGGCTCGCAGCTCTCCAACCCTTCTTCTTCTTCTTCGGCTTCTTCTTGTCTTCTTCCATTTTCCACTCCGGCTTAATTTCATTCTTCCTTTAACCCGATCCAACTCCTCTTTTTCTGTTATACGTCAGCGGTAACAAAGTGACTCGATGTATATTATTATTCCTTGTGAGAAAAATAAAAAGGGCGGTGGATAAGAGCGTTGAAGGAGAATCCGCACGTGCCATTATGAGTCGATGAAACCGTCATATCGTCACTCCTTTGAAGTCTAGTGTCAGAGAAAGAGAGGATAAAAACATATACAGTGAGATCGATCGCATAAGGCAATGCATTCGATTTACTCGCATGACGTGATCTAGACGGGGTCCGCCACGACCCACACAATTCTTGTTACGTACAGCCACGACTCACCTGCCGTGGGAGAATTCAATATAATCGTTAACACTGACCGAAGAATGGCCAGGACACTGTAAAATTGGAACATACAGTATTTTGTCATAGACCGAATCTAAGGTACGTACATGTCAATCGCTAACTACACCGTTGCAGGTTTCCTTTAGCCTGTATATCCGATATGAGATGGAAAAAAGACGTGATTTATGGAAAGGTGAAGGCAGTGCACGTATAGTACCTATGTGGACACGTAGATACCCAACATGCTGGATGCACAGAGAGTCGCACGCGGTCGGATCTCGTATTTCTTCGCAGACTCAATGTATCTACGTACGTACATAGGTAGATCACAGAAGTCACAATGTATGTAACTGTAACTCCGAAATGGAATCTGTATCGTTGTCACGTAGTCAACAAACACCGATTTTCTTTTCAAAAGTATCTATCCATCCTACGTACGTCCGGGTGTGAAGCGAGCGGGCAAATAGTTGATTCAAAGTATCAATAGGTTCATGAAATAATTTAAATTTACCTAAATATACCGAATCACCGAGGATTATTCGAAATAATGAGAATTTACCGAGGATTACGTGGATCGATAAGGATCAGTTGAAATTCAGGGAAACACAGGCTCACATGGATTGAAGCGAATTAGGTCAAAGTAAAAAAAAAATCATTTCTAAAAGGAAAAAATGAGGAGAATAAAAACACGATAATGACACGTCAGAGAAACAACGAATGAACGCCACGAGTCGTCTAGAATTTTAGATAACGCTCTTTTGTTTATTCACTGCAACTGCAAGAGTGTAGCGGATTTCGTTTGTTTGTACCACCGCCCCTAAGAATCTAAAGACTCGTAAGGAACCAGTAACAATTGAAAGTAATAAAGAAAATCAAGAGTCAGACCAGTTCGATAATAATTCTTCTTTAATAATATAATGCTGATGGATATACAAAATATTCGAGACTATGATTATTTATACATGATGTATTAGAAACTCACCTCTTCGGCGAATTCAAAGTCGCCATCAAACTTCCTCTTGCGTTTGCATTCTGCGGTGGTAACCGCGAATATCAACGCGATTATAACCACCCACGAGAACCGCATAGTTTATTTATCACAGCAATACAACGAGTATTTGAACTGTCAAAAACCGAACGTACGACCAAGACTAGAGAGAGATACGGGTATTGTGCTCCTATGTGCAACGCGACGATCCTGCTCAGGAGTCTAACGAATTGTGACTGCTGCGCGACTGCGGATTATCTCGGCGGTGGGGGAAGAATTACGGCAGGGAGGAGACGGGATCAGGACCGGCCTCCAGCGCCACTCGGCGGAAGGAATTGGAATCAATTCAAAGGGTCACCCCCACCCACCCTCAGGCGTGTGGTTCGTGCTCGGCCCCCTGGGTTTTTTTTTTCTTTTTTTTTCACCTTCAGGCTCGACCTGAGCTTTGGGTGCTACGAGCCAGTCGATACCTCTGCCTTACCTGTCTGCCGGTGACTCTTGCGAGGTCACACCGGACCGAAAACGTGATATTAGTTATTAGGACTCGTAAAACGCCCATGAGGAATTTTTTAAACGGCTTCACCCCCCCACGAAGACACTTGGGAATGACAAGCTAATTTCGATGATAAATTTCACCTCGTTTTGACGGATGAACAAATAGGTTCATTTCCGATATTCGTTACCGGAATTCGTCTCTTTTCTCCCGCTTCTTCTCTATCAAACCCGAGCCAACGATCATTCTTCTCCCGTATATTCGCACTTTAGCCACATGAAAATATTGATGTCCTGGGATCCTTTGGCTTCGCACATTTTTGGCGATGATTTCATTTTACAAGTTATCGAATATACAGGGTGGCCAATTTCATGTGTCGAAAATGGGAGGGGCTTGGATTGTCAGCTTTGAAATGCGTTTTTTCCGCCAAATCTACATCTTTCGTTGTTGACCGTTTCGAAGTTATGCCACTTTAAGCCCCTCCCATTCCACCGTGTAGGTATAACGTTTGAGAATGTCATTAAACTAACAGGAGGGAAGAAGGAGAAAAACTCTCACGTCCTTCAATAACTGATGACATGTCATAAACATGTATGTGCAGTGCTGAAGACGGATATAGAAGGGAAGGGATCACATCGTTCGAATAAAGTAGCTGCTTGATCACATAGTATGACTGATCTGATTTATTCACATAAGACATATCCGAACGTAGACAACAGTTCACAAAGATTAATAGCTAACCCAAAATGGCTGTTCGAAGTAGCATCCATTTTCGTATCCTGATCCCAAAATTATGCTCCCGATTTCATGATACACTATACATCTCCGTGGCCTTATGATTACGTAAATAAATAACCATCGATCATCAGCGGCTGGCAGTCAGATGACCGAAGAGAATGATATTATGACCTGTATTGGTTGATTATTGACGCCTTCTTTACTATTATGCAAGTAGCTATGCGTGTAGCTAGTAACGATAGATATCTAAAATTTATCAGGATTACAAAACCGTTTCAATTACCAAGGGTCGATTCGTGATGTGGGAACCAAAAGTTCCCCATGTAGAGTTTACTGACTGTGTTATTCGCAATGTGAAGTATGTGCATGTACATGTAAAATGGTATTGGAACCACCAATCTCCTGATGGAAGTGGAAACAACACCCGTAGAATCAATCTTCCATGCTTCACTTGAGGTGTATGAAATGCCACTTATCAACTGAAATCACAGAGCAACAAGCCTGTAGATTTATTTCTTGGTAACAAAAGTTCATATAAATATTATTATCATTTCTTCAAGGATTATCGTTTATTTCTTCATTTATATCGAGCAACGAGCGAAATACAGGGAATCAACTTCGAAACATCCAACGAATTTATGGACGTCATACTTTTATAGTTTGTTTTTCAATTCTCGAGCAGGGGGAAAATAACATTTATCCACTGAAATAAAATACAAGGTTTCATAATGTAATAGTGACACGAGACTCGAAACCCTTTGGTAAAAATATTTGAGCGTACCAAACACATTCGATGTGCATTTCTTCATCAGATACGATATTAGAATCATCAACTTACCGGAATTATCGATGGGTGGAGCTTCTCCAGTTTCAGGAGCCTTGCTCAGAACTTCCTCCATGCTACTTACGCTAGTTATGAAAGGACTTCCTTCCACGCTCACGTTAGAACTGGAAATATTTTTTCAGTCAAAAAAGAACGCCGAATAAAGTACCGACTTGAATCTTCAAGTATTCAGGTGATTTTCTGAAAACTCACCAAGCGATACCACCGGCAGGTGATTCTTTTTTGATCAGACTTTTCCAGTGCTCGTGTACCTCGTCTATGACATGGAGCGCGAAGTCCTTGGATTTGGCTTCGCCATTGAAAGCGAATTGGTTTTCTGGTTTGCCATCAGGAATTTTGTAGATCTTGAACCATTCAATGGTCGCCTTCAGTAACCCAGGGAAATGTTTTTCAATATCATTAACATCTACAATAACAAATTTTACGTTTAAAGCGACGACATCTCAGCAGATAAGCATCTGAGCTGATAAATCAATCTTGGGAAAGTACGATCTGCCAAATTTCTCAATTACATCACATCAAGAACATTGATAACTGGTTAGAGCTTCGATTACCGTTGATTTGATCGGCCAATGGATCGTTCACATCGATGGTCAGAATTTTCCAATCGGTTTCACCTGAAATAGGAAGCGTTTTTTTAGTAAAATCTGTATCAGTTCCTTGATGTGAACAAAAAATACCGTACCTTCATCGATAAGAGCCACCGTACCGAGGACCTTGACGTTTAAAACTTCACCTCGCTTGGCAACCTGATAATATATTGAATAATAGTCAGATAAGGTGATACTCAGTAACGTATTGTAAGACCAGAGATAAGTAACAACAACAAAAACATAATAGAATGTGTCGCAGAGTTGCGCAACATTACATTCACCTTTAGCTATCATAATTCTCTCAGTTTTTATCGTCAAATCATGTTATTCTTTGGCAACGTTGTTTCTTACCCTGTATCCAATTTCGAGTACGTCTATGGGATCGTTGTCTCCCTTGCAGCCGGTAGCTTCGTCCAACACCTCGGGATTCTCCCACGTCTGTAAAGATGAAAAGGATCCAAGTTTTACTCTCTTTTTGCAACATATTCTCCAAGTCTGCGATACACGGTCTTAGGTAACAGATAGAATCTGAGCCTTGAACTATAATCAAGACTCGCTTCTAATCAGCGACTTATATCTATATCTCGCTAGATAAGACTATTAGCTGAATACCGAGGTCAGAGTGATCGACCTTCGCATTCAGATTGCGAACAAACGAGACGCTTGTTGAATTCTAAAGCACAACAGCGCCTCTTAGAGTGTATTAAAAGTTGTATCACCTGAGGTAAAGCTCCGTAGTTCCAAATGTATCCGTGATGGGGGAAACAATTGGCGACGAACCTGAGCTTTCCCTTCTTAACATCCTGCTTGATCGGGTTCAACGTCTCCTTCAAGCATATCTCCATCTTGGCGTTGGTCCATCGCGGTATTTCTACCACCATGTTAAATATCTTCTTTGACTCATCCGAGTAGAGGGGGATGTCGTGGAGCGGAGAGACCGGACCATCGTCATTAGCTGGACGAAAAGATGCTACGTTAGTACAGTTTTTCGTTGATATTCAAGAATCGAATATCGCTTGGGAGATGAATCAGAGTTCAGATATGTATCGTGAACAAACTCTGAGTATACAGTCAATGTGGCAAGGAGCTGAAACCTGTTTGTTGTAATAAATAAAAGTGTCGGACCACAGGGGGTAGAGTTTTTATCAACGTTACTGAAATATTGCGATAAACCCCGAAGTCGTTGCTATACAAGAATAGTTTCGATGAACTGTTGATAAAGGGATAAACTATTCAAATCCGTGTATTCACTCGTTTACTTTATTATGAAAAATAAAAAGGAGCAGGAAATTGATCATTCAACGTATGTAAGTCGAAGAAGAGAATTTATAATAAAAACGGACACGTGTCCGATGACATTTGAAAGGAACTTTCTATTTATCACATACATAACTTAGTACTGAGTGTATGAGTTGTATCTATGAATTCAATATAGTAACACGTCTATAAGGGGCATTCGATGTCAACTCGTGATATTCTCTGAATACAAAAAAGTGTTTCTGAATTTTTTACAGATTTTTTTCCACCAACCCTTATTTTTTATGATTATTCGAACCTACTTCAAAATTGAATTTTTTTTCAAATCCCCAAAAATTCTCAAAAATCTTATTTCCCATCCCGATCATTTTGACACCTGTCCGATGATGGGTCGATTTTTTTTCCATTCTTTTGAGCACTTTAAACGAACAAAACGCCAGTTTTCAACGTTACGAAAATTCTGAAAAAATTCCCAAATACCCCGTGGTCAATTCTGAATCTAATACCTCTCGATTATTTCTTCCAACTCTCAAATATTCATGGGTTCAGAATTGACGACGGGGTATTTGGGAATTTTTTCAGAATTTTCGTAACGTTGAAAACTGGCGTTTTGTTCGTTCAAAATGTTTAAAATGCTAAAAAAAAAAATGGAAAAAAAATCGGCTCATGATCGGGATGGGAAATGACATTTTTGAGAATAAAAAAATTCAATTTTGAGATAGATTCGAATAATCATAAAAAAATAAGGGTTGGCGGAAAAAATCTGACAAAATTCAGAAGCACTTTTTTGTGTTCGGAGGATATCATAAAAAATTGTGAAGCGAATCATTTTTGAGGTGAGGAAAAATCATTGGTCGAGTTGGCACGGAATGCCCCATAAATAATCCAAATTCTTTATTCCGAATCCGTCTACGTGTTCGGTTCAATTGAATAATCATAATGACTATAACGATTACGAGTTAGAAACTCGTTAAAAAATCTATCATGTGTGTAGATTCGAATGCATAGATGACGACACCATGACACAACGTAGCATATTTTGCGGATATCCGTTCAGCAACGGCAACGGATTCGGTTGTTATCAATTATAATTCGATGAATAACGGTTGTCTCACGTCTCACAAGATCAAGGATACGGTGTGATGAAATTTTGAAAGTTTTGTTGACTTATTTACAAACTGACCCTCGCGCGGTTCAGGGTCTTTGGCAGTCGATATTAACCGCAGTCCCTCGACACGGAAATGGTCGACGGTGCGGGAGCCAGAGATAACGGCGCAATTGGCGGGTAATGGATGCGTATATACTCACTGAAATATACCCTGTAATTAGTCGTGTTAGGTGTACCCTTCTCCACTATTGAGTAAGACATGTTAACGTCGAGGGCACGCTTAGCTGACGAACTGTACGGCTTACTGCAACGACCGGCACTGGCTAAACTCATCGGAATTGAAAATCCTTTCAAAGCGGTCGACCGCAACACGTGCAACGCGACTAACGACATGCTTCCACCTCGTGGCCAAAGTTTAAACTACGATATTAATTCTTGCTGCAAACTATGAACAGACTTCCGTCGATAAGGAAGATTTTATTAAGATCGTTCGCTGAAGAACTGATCATTTATCATTATTAGTATAATTTTTGACCCTACGATGTCGAATTTTCAATAAATTTTTTAATTGTATTTCAAACCACCCTACGGCTCCTTACGTGACTGTGGAATGATTGTTGACTCGGTTGACTCTACAGCTGATGTAACGTAACTGACATGAGTGATGTAAGATAGATAAGAACCTTGTAGCTAGCTACATAACTAATCGGTAGAACCGTTCCGTGGAAGATTTCGAGCCAGATTTGAACAAATTTATTCGAATTGAGAACCGGAATCAATGACTTTTATGTATCTAGTGTAAATTATGCAGTATAAATCTATGAAATATAAAGTTGCAAAGAACTGAACAATTTTGAACAGTTGATATTATCACGATCCATAAAAAGACCGCGAAATTTGAAATCTTGACACAAATAAATACAAAAATTGAAAAAATGCTGTTAATTGATGATATTTTTCAAATTTTCGCGGTCATTCTTTTCCCCTTCGTTTCTCGTGTTCCGGAAAACATCGGAGGCACTTTGGAAATTCGTCGTTTTCTAGTTTTCTGGCTGAAATGTTGGTATAGGTCTATAGTTGATTTATTAGGAAGACCCATATATATACGTACATATATGTACGTAAAATAAAACTACGAGTATAAAAAATTCAAAATACTTGGATTTTTTTCCTAAATCCTCACAATGTTTCTTACAATGATTCGATACATTCGAAACAAGATATCTAATAAAATTCAAGTAATAACACATTGGCTTCGTATCACTTGACGAATTAGGTATAGAGAGTTTTAATTCAATATTAATTAAGCACATAATACTAATCCCAATACCACTTATCAAAGACGCAAAACAAGCTCACAGATATGAGTTTTTAATCTTAATCTTAATATTAAATAATCAAAATTTATGTAGCTCTCAGTGTTGCTATTATTTTTCAAATTCTGTCTCTCGTCTCAGCTTTTTCAGGGCAGGACTTTAGAATTAGCTCGCCGTTTGATTCAGCATCAATGAATTTTCAATCAACTGAGCAAATGACTTTGACGAATGAAAACATTTTTAGAAGAAACTGGAACGAAATCCAAGTCTTTAGACTTGGAAATGATCTGTGATTGTGACCCGCAGCATTTTCCAATTGCACAAATTACTCAAAACGCACCGACGAACATTTTTACATAGTCTCTAGCTCGGGTGGAATGTAAATCTTCTTTTCTAAAGCGAATTTTTTCAAAGCGTTATATTTCGCGTTCCAAGATTCCACCTCTTCTCTCATCCTCTCATTGTCCTCCTGCATCGCTTCCATGTCTCTGTACTCCTGAGTCTTCTCTGACTCAAGCTCGTCCTTCTGCTCTATACGCTTGATGCGACAACTCGCCGCGTACCCACGGTTCTTCAGAGTCCTTCTCCGCTGTTTCATACGCACAATCTCTTCCCTAGTCAGACCACGAAGTTTCAGCTGACGGTTCAAGTCACGAACTGATATCGTGACGAGCTCGTCGTCACTGATGTCAAGACACGGTCCTGGAGACAGTGGCTCCTGTAAAACGGATTCATTTCATGTATCAAAGTCAAACCACAAGTCGTCCATCTTTATTTTCTATAAACTTCAATCGAAGCTGAACGCTTTCTAACTTCCGTTTCCATCACGTTAAACATTTTCGCTCTATAAAATCGTCCGTTCTTTTGATTTTTCCGCAGTACGTGCATCTTGGCGGGAGTTTTTTGGCGGGATAAATATCCCGCGCGTATTGCAACGATAGAAAGACTAGACTTTGTATTATCCGCAGTGGAGACGTTGACGGATCGCGCTCGAGGTTCGTCGTGTAGCTTGTGAGTTTGTGCGTCGTCGGGAAGGATGGAATATGAAAAATGGATGTCGATAAAAAAATGTTGGTTTTTAAAATGGGTAAAAGCAAAAAACTCACCATTTTACCGACTTTTTTTCCTTCCAGAGGCATTTTACACCGTCCTTAAGGTTTACACCGACTCCACGGCCAACGGTAATTATTTCTTTGCGTTTTACGCTTTTCCCAATATTATGCTTCGTCATTGTGCAGCAGGCACTAACCTAGGTTTTACTTCAGTTCAGTTGCTTGACGGCGACTATTACCTGTTCAAAAAACATCTTACGCGTGGTCGATGGACGAGCCACGAATCGCGCATGCGCAAAACCTTATTTCGAAATTATTTGGGATAGTGATAGCGAGAGGGATAAATAACTCAATCCGGGTTTGACTAATTAAAATCAATTCACTATAATTCGAATTAATTTTGTTCAATTTGAATCAATTCTCAATAAATTACTAATAATAGACGTGAGTTAAAATTGATTTGCGATATTTCCGAGATCAATTCAAACCCGAATCCAAGTTAATTCCGATTGTTTTATTCATTTTTTTTTCTTTCAATTCGAATAAATTCGTTTAATGCAAATTAATTCATGTTCATTCACAGTAATAATTCATTCAATTCGTATCAATTCGTATTAGTTTCGATTAATTGAAAATAATTTTCGTTAACTTTGTTAATTCAATTCATTTTTTTTTTCAATTCTTCTCAATTCGCAATAATTTTGACTAACTTGTATTGTTTCAATTCAACGAGTTATTTCCCCCTCAGTTGTAGGTGATCTAATTAACAAAGCGGAAATTTCTGTTGCGTGAAAGAATTATTCTCAATTTATTCACGTAAATATATTGTCTTCATCGCTGTTGACAATAACGACAGATTGGATATAAATAGTACATCATATAGATTCAGTCGATTTACAAAAATATTCGCATTGCTTATATGATAAGTCATATCGATGACGTATAGTCGTCAATTCTATTCGTCGGTATAACATAAATGACGTTATTTTATTATTATTATTATTACTATTATTGGATGTGTTCAATAGCTCTACCAATTTGTATAAAACTAAGACTACGGTGAATATAGATATAGTAAAATTATAAATAATAATTTAAATAAATATAATAAATACGTCCATCAATGTATTTTCAAATACATGCTCTGATAATTATCTGGTGACACTAAGCCACGGTTTACTATTATTTTTAAATTACCTGCGATTCGAAGAACCTATGAAAGTTAAATTGCAGTCAAAGTTATACTTGCCTGAGATAGAACGAGGCTTTAGATCCTGTGTAAAGTGTTCGTAATTATAAGTATTTATCCTAGTGATGAATTTTACCCTGAAGATCGATGAGATCTTCCCAACCACCTACTTGGTATTATTCGAAATTACATTCTTGATATTTACTCTACAGTACTACCACCGTGATAATTTGGAAATACCACATATCTCAACAATGCAAATAAGAAAAATACCAAGATTTTACAAATCCGATTCGCTAAAAACTCAATTAGCCTAACAATCGTGTCACTCGAACAGCCGTTTTTAAGTACACGATAAAATACTTGCCATGGAATACTCGGCACTATAAACTATCATAGAACCCCTAATTATCATCTTTGTCCGTGTCTGGGATTACGGTTGTAGTCTTCGACGTCGATTCACCGTCGACTGGGAATTCGTAGATTGGTTTGAACCCGCCGAAGAGTTGCGGTTTGAAATTTTCAATATCAAAATCGCTCTGTTCAGTTTGCGTTTCTTCCTCTTTTTCCTCGTTATCCGACTTCTCGCTCGCTTCCGGCTTCGCCACTACGTTCCATCCGTTGCTGGCAGGAGCTTCGGCACTCACACTAGCCATGAATGGTGCCATAAAGTTTTGCGGCGATGGTGCAGAGCTGGAAGAACTCGAAGGTTGTTGGGACGGTAGAACCGGATTCTGGCTCGGATTATCTGGCTTCGACTGGTCCGGCATCATCTCGATCAATTCGGAAGGTCTGATACCCAGCTTGGGATACTCCGGCGTATCGTCGGTTGGCGTGTAAGCGTAGGCGATGGGGGTCACGGTCGTCGGTGACATGGTTTTCAAAGTTACAGAAATCGGGGCTCTGTAAACCAGCGAGTCCTCGTTGGTCGGTCTCGAGACTATTCTCGAATCGGAGTCTCCGAGCGGCCATACACTCTCCGGTTTCGCTGGTTTTCCGGCTAGCGCTGGGACCTCGGTCTTCCTCATTGGGAAAGGCATGTAATCCTGCAAGTACGGTATAACATTGATACTCGTATCATCGGGCATCCCAGGATCCTCGTCCCCGGTCGTATCCCTGTCTCCGTCTTCGTCCTCCTGGTCGTTGGCTTCCTCGTCGATCTTGTCGCTGGGTACGAGCAACGGCTTTTCACGTGTAATCAGCATCGATGGGTCGGGCCGCTCCAGAGGATACGGGAAGTCCGATTTCGTCGGAGGACTCGAGTAAGGTCGGTTCTGGGGTCGCAGTAGTGGTCGGTCTCTGTAATGGACGGCTCCTATATCATCTCCTTCCTCGTCTTCTTCGGTGGGAAGAGTATCCGGAGGTAGAGGTCGGTGGGGTCCTCTGGTACCAACGACGACGGTCTCGTCCTCATTTGGAGCATCGTCCTTGATGTTGACAGCCGACTTGACTGGCAAGACGACGTATACTGGTCGCTTCTCTTCTTTGTTGGTGTCATCGGCAGATGAGTCATCGTCGTCGAAATCATCTCCGTCTTTGTCGAACTTCACCCTGAACGGAGGTGGGAGATTCGGCTTCACAACCCTCTCGTCGAGGCCACCGTGTTGTTGAATCATTTGTAGAGTAGATACCTGAGGAACGTCCCCTTGCTCAGTGCTGGACCGTCTGTTTATCAGTGGCCTAGACGGTATCTGAGGTGGTTCGGCGGAGAACCGTTCGAAACCAGGGGTTTCCTGTGCCTCCGTTTCGTCGTTGCGCCGGAGTTTCTGATCGGCAAATTGGTCACCCTCCGTTCCTGGAAAGCCTTGAAATCGCTCATTCTGCGATGGGGGTGTACGAAATCGGTTATGAGGTGAATTTGGGTCTTGAAACCTCTCCTTGCTTGGGTAGGAATTCGGAAAATGTTGACCTTCGGACGCTGGGTTGCGATACCTTTGGTTCTCCGGGTTTGGATGACCTTGATAATGCTCATTGATCATACCAGGATCTTGATGCTTCTGTCCGTCCTTCCCTCCGGTATCCCGGAATCCAGAATCACCCTCAGAAACCAACCTCAAAGCATGTACCGATGGTGGAGGTCGTGGGCTCAATCTCTGCAAATATGGTGGTGGCGGTGGTCTTCTCCCCAACATCGGTTGTCTTCCCGGGCCGTAAGGAGCAGGAATCGTACCGATAGATTCGGATCCATGATGGCCGTAAGAAGATTTTGCATTCGGCCTAAATTGCGGCAAGATATTGGGCAGCTTCGAATCTAAAGGTGGTCTCTTGAAGCCTCCTTCAGGAGGACCGGTTTGAGAATGTGGTGGAAGTCTAGGTGGCCTGAGGTAGTCGGGTCTTTGCGGATAGTGAGGTCGTGGACGTCCGTCAAATGGTCTGGGAGGATACGGTCCTGAAGGACGTTCTGATGGCCTGTCGACTGGTTTATTGGGAGGAGTCAAGTTTTCGGATAATTCTGGTAAGTTGTCTTTGTTCTCTTGAGGCAGGCCCAGGCTTGGTGTTTTCTTGATCGAAGGTGAGAACTCCTGGACCGATCCATCAGCCTCGTTTATGACAATGACGTGTTCTTCGACCGGTCCGTCCAATGGCCTGTCTTGGTTTTTGCCCGGGAAAACAACGTATCCACTTTGCGGATTTTGATTCGAATTATCGTTCGAATTGGCAATCACTACGTTCCTGTCGTCTTGAGCCTGATTTCTATCGACATTCGTAGATGATTCGGAGAACGGTATCATCCCAAGGTTCAGAGAGGCTTCTACGGGAATATTCTGCACGTTCACGTCACTCGGGAACGGTCTCGACCCGACATTCGACGTGGGCGCATTCAACGATGTTCGGACTCCGAGGTTAAGGGAAGATTCCGAAGGTCCACTTTGTGGTGGGGCGACATTGAATCTCACTGGATTGGCAGTGACCGACAAGACCGTTGATGGGTTGAAGGACACCAACGGTTTGGGATTCGGCGGTTCAATGCCGTTAATTTTTGGGGGATATAAAGGTCTATTTTGAGGATTGAAGTTGAAGGTATGCTGCTCGATATTGTTCGGCAAGTTTGGTCTGTTCTGACCAATTTCGGTCACGAAGATTGGTTTCGGATTAACAGCAACGGAAGCTAGAGCGACTGGTACGTTCGTCTGTGGTTTTTTGGGAAGGTTCATGGTTTGAGGAGGTCGTTGGTCCACGTTTTGTATATTGAACGTCGGTTGGAATGAGCCTTCGGTCTTCATCCCGTAAGCATTTTCTCTGATAGCACTACCCACAAAATGACCGCCGTCCACATTCTGCTGATTACCGAGTACAAACGAAACCGTGTCTTGGCCAGGTGGTATTATCACACTACTGGTACTCTCGACTTGCTGCATACCGTTCGGATTCACATTCAAGGGTCTCACCACGTGCCCATTCCCATTTTCGTAAGGTCTTGAGTTTATATTCACCGAAAGATCAGGATTCACGTTGTTCAAAATCGGATGCTCGTAGAATCTAATTGGTTTACTTCCGGAATCAGGCATCCCATAGCTCGTTTTATCGCTGGTCTTATCCAGTGGATTTTGCCCCAGGGGGTTTCCAAGGTACGGCTGAAATGGTTTCTCAGGGTGATTGTCACCCAGTGGCAATGAAGTGGGTGGTGGCCCGGTGGACACTGTCTCGGTATGAGTCACAACTGGTCTTCCCACTGTATTCGCAGAGAAGTTATGAGCTCCTTGTTTATAAGGAGGAAAAACTACCTTGTTCCGCACATCCGAAGGCTGCTCTTTTTCGTTCTTACCGGGTGTTGACGCTGCCAAAGTTGTGGGAGCGGGTCTGGGCGTAATCGTAGTCGTGGAAGGAGTCACTTGAGATCGATCCAACGATTCTCCACTGTTACTATCCTCGTCGCTGCCAAAGTCGTAGAAGTCGTCGTACTCTTGAGATACTACTGGTCGTGCATGAGTATTCGGCGAAATCGGGATATTCGAATTCACAGGTTTCTTGTTGTAGGTACTCTCAGGCATTGGTCGGAATGGTGCGAATCCATCGTCGTAACTATTATCCGAATAAAAGTTGTGAGATTGTTGCGTCGTTGACTGCGGTTTCGTTGGCGAGTAACTGGTCGAAGGTTCATCAGTCGTTGTATAGATGGTCGTCGGCTTCGTCGGCGTGTAAGTAGTGGGCTTCCAAGTCGCAGACGTAGGTTTTTGCGTGCTTGGTACCGTCGTTGTAGTTGTGGTCGTAGTCGGTCTTCGAGTGGTGGTGCTCGTTGTGGTTGGTCTCGGCGTAGTCGTAGTCGTCGTCGTCGTGGTCGTCGTGGTTGTGCTCGTTGTCGTTGACCAAGTCGACGAAGGTCGCAGGATGGTAGTTGGCTTCGTCGTAGTTTTCGGTAGGTACGTTTTGTGAGTGGTAAAGTACAGCGGAGGTTTGTTAGTGGTTTCAGTGTCCGCGTAGGGCCTGTGATTGTAAGTGTTGTAGCTGTTCAGGCCACTCTGTACCTTCGTGTTCGCATACGAGCTAGAGATCAGCGGATATTTTTCCTTGCTGTACTTCCCCGAGCTGTAGGAGACTGGGAGATTCAAAAAGTCATGAAAACTCGGAGAATAGGGATTTATCTCGTTCGGTCTGGTCCCATCGACACTCCCATCTTTTCGGTTGATATTCTTCTTGTCGTACATGTCGTCCGACTGGACGTCAGTGACGTAAGACTCCTCGTCGTACTGGTCATAATCGGTAGCGTTCTCTCTCGTGTAGTTCAGGGTCTTCAGTGGAGTCTTTTCGAAATCTATTTTACCGGTTATCGGATCTTTTTCCAAAGAGAACGGTTTTCCACCATTGAAAGCAAAGAGTCCCGGCATCCGGAACTGAAGTCCGTCCGAAATCAATGGCAACGGGCTCGGAATGCTCTCCGAGGAAGCTACATCCGCGTCAATGTCAACGTCCGACCTCCGCGCCATTGGTTCTTCGGCGTCAGGACCAGCATGGTCCTTGTTATCGATGTGTCCGCCCATCAGAGACTCCGCACATACGGAATACTGGAACAGCGCTATCGCGAAAACGAGGGACAAGGTCACCCGCGACGCCATATTGATTCTGGAAGAAGAAGGGTTGGTTTAAATGAGGTGTGCCTGCAATTATCGAGGTTTGAAAACAGTAAGCGAGTCACACACACACGTATAACTCTACGTGTAGCTGATATTTAGATGAAATAACGTTTTACGGTTATTCAACGGTAAATTATCAATTTAGTGGGAGCCTGTCCATGCACAGGTCTAATGTATACAACGAGCAGCCCACGTCGATTCACAAGGTCGACTTGGCGTCTTTGATGACATTTGCGGAAATGTAGGACATAGTATCCTATATGTGATATGAAGTATAACGGACACCCGGAGTATTTAATGGATGAACAAGCCGAAGAAAAAGAAAACAGATCGGTGACAGGAAACAATAATTATAATTACGTATGATGTATGTGTACGGTACATCGGAGCACTATATGTATATGTAGAGTGGCATTTCCGGTGCATTGGCACCATGTAACTCTGTGACGTGACTGTCGGAGTACAATACAACTGCAAAGGTAGAAGAGAATGGATAGTTTTTTAGTCATGTAGAATCGAATCAATGCGACGATTGGTTGATATCGAGGAACCGTTAAGTCCTCCTATGTTACGTCATAGTTAGTCAGTGGGTCACCGTGCCACGGTAAACTCAGTAATCTGACATTCTACGCTCACGTCAGCTGGAATCGATCGTGAAAATAAAAGTATGGTCAACGTACGATACGATCGTTTCTCTGATTCTCACGGTTATCACATCGTTAACTTTTTCTATCATAAAATAATAGTTAATATGGCGTAATTATAGCTCTTTTCTCAAACGATCTTTACTTTACTCTTGAAGAATCTCGTCTGAATGTCTCACGAAAAAAAAAACTAACGATGACGTTGCTCACGGTGAAAGGAGCATCGCTATCTCCAGTGCATTTCCTCGAATGCGTGTACAGATTGTAAACACTACGTGTCCTCTTGGTTCAGTTGTACACACCGCATCCTGCTATCACACATTTAAGAAAGTCTTTCGATTCCTGGTATAACTGATCGTCATTCGTCACCAAGAAAGTAACGAAAAGTGAGTCCTTGAACCGGAATTGAAAGCTCTTACTCATCCAACTTCGAGACAATCATTTTCCAAGAACAGCCAAGTGAACGAGAGGCTGTGAGTGGTTTGTCATTATTACCGTTTCCCATTTCCATTCAATGCACCCAGTGAACCGTCAGAGATAAAAACTTTACGAGATAGACTGCGGCTGATGATGTAGCACACGAGCTGAGTACCATCTAATTATTGGTCGAGCAGAGCAGATTTAAAATACCAAATGGTCTTCCTCAAACTCATCAACTATCCGTTCAGATAGTGGCTAGAAATGTATGCCGTTGTGGGGCGTGTGAGTTAACCGTTATTTGAAAATAACCCTGGGTTAGGAGTGAAAAATCCTCAATTACTGTATCATCAAGCTTCATCAATCGGAGCGTGTATTGATATTACTACCGGTTTCCGCTGCTACCCATGACGTAACACGTGGACTGTGAATTAATTCCCAAAGTTTTAGCTCATCTTCATCGCGTTGATATCATCGGCAAAAATTACGACACGATTTCCTTCCCAAGAGGATTGGTTATTTCTTTTACTAATCGCTTCGATCAATCGAGTAGATGAACAAAAAGTTGTATCGCATCGGGCTCCCACATCATCCCTAAGTCCAGATACCGAGATGCCTAATCAACGGACTTTGTTCATCACGCGGGGAAAAGAAACGTCCGCATTCTACCAGGTTTTGTTTGCTGCACGCAGTCGGCTCGACCTCCCTACATGGTATTAGTATTTCGTTACTTGCGCTTTCGAAACGTGCCGCCGATAGTTATTTGTTCGATGTTCAACGCGGGAGAAAACTGGAAACTGCCTTTGTTTCGTACGTTGAACTGATATACATACCAGTCATTTTGTAGCTAGAATTCGTGCGTAAATTAACTCACGCGATGTATTTGACTTGTTCAAAAACGCTAACTGCAAACATCAAATAACTTCTCTTGTCACGTCAGACACATCATCGGGTGATGAAATGACGAATTTCAGGTAAAATAACAGAGCAAGAGGTAGACTTGGCGGTGGCTAAGGAAGCTCACCAGGTCAACAGGTCGCCCACGGCGAGGCGAAGGTCTCGTATATGTATGTATATCTGCATAGTGTGTACGGAATGACTCAATAATTGCCAAGTTTTGTCGTGAGATCCTGTGAGTTTATGGCAAAAGTTTCTACGCAGCATCCGGTTGCCCCCGCGAGAAAAGGTCACTTGCTCAAAACTGGTCAACTGCAGTTTCCCATTTGTCACGTATCTCTATACAGCAGAAAACCAGAATGACCAGAAAAACGGTTGAGTTCAAGCGAAAGCCATTCGTCGTTTGTCACGTTTCTGACCTCGATTGTATCCGATATGCAACGATGTGAATTATGCAGAAAAATATGACCATTGTGCGGAGATTACAATCGTGATGACTCGGAAATCTGTTCCTAACTGTTTTCTCAACAATTCAGACGGGCTCGTTTCTCGGACTCGAGTTTGAATCGCCATCAGTTACGGTTTTTCCGGCTGGGATCTGAGTACTTCAATTAAATCGTTCCGCATCGTTATTCGTCCTTTTTCTATGACTCTGGTGATCAATACAATTTTGGGTATCGATTATTGGGTGAATCAATCGTGAGGAAGGAACAAATCATGAAGAGGATTCGGTCTTGGCGATGATGAGTTGGGTCGGTGTGTCCCGTGGCTTGAGAAGCCTTCACCCTGACCCCCTTACAGTTTCCATTCTTTCGGTAAGAGTGAACCAACGGTAAACCGTCTAATTTAGTGCCTTTTGGCCGTGTCCAGTCTTGTGTCTACAGTTTGAATTGGTCGGGCGCTTTTTAGGCAGATGTAAAACACTCAAACCCATTGTACCGTCTCGAGGCCCATTATGGTATAACCCGCAATACGCGATTAAATACGATTCAATTGAGCGATGAACATCCAGGTTATGCCCGACATGCTTTGATGGCTATTCATTGCATCTAGGATACGAAGAGTATCGTCTTCTTGTCACACTGCCCTACTGGTCGGAATATTTCAGATCTACGACGTCATGGTCAAATTATCCGCAAAACACCGAAAACGCTTTTTCGACCGTGGCTCTTCCCAGCTGACTTTAATTGACCACGATCTTATCTCTTATTTTATGAAGCCGTGTAGCCTAAATATTTTGTTCGTTGTGAACAGAGCATAAGGCACTGAAGAAGAAGAATAAGAAGAAGAGTTGTCATTTGTTTTTAGAGTGAAACTTTCGTCCCAAAATACAGAAAATCTACTAGAAAACTCTGGTCGGGAATTCCTTCCAACAATTTTTGATCCGTGGTAATAAGTGCATATATTGGGAAAAAGTTTGAACATTTCATCAAATTCTGATGAAGTTTTAATTCGAGGCAAATCACAGGAATATTGATTCAAAGATACGAGAAAAGCTCATTCGTGTAATTGCTTGCTGGAACGAATCAGGTACATAGCTCCTTACTTTGGAGTGCAGCATTATCGTACATTATTTCCCATACAAGTGTAATGGCTACACGCGTGTGGTTATCGCGAAGCACGCAACGTATTCGCGTGTCGTTCAACTTGACCGTCGATCGTAACATTTGATTACAAGTGTACACATCGTATAAGAGGAAAGAAGTTGCGTTGAATATATGCCATTACGCTCTACAGTGTCACGAGGTCTATGACTGCTGTACCAATTAACGCCTGTAAAAAAAGAAAAAAAAAAAAAAAAAAAAAAAAAAAA
>JAFFZH010016183.1:19952-62997 GCA_018420115.1 Euura saliciscinereae | reverse complement strand
AAAAAAAAAAAAAAAAAACAAAAAAAAAAAAAAAAAAAAAAAAAAAAAAAAAAAAAAAAAAAAAAAACGCCACCAGGTTCATGAATCGCGAAGATGACAACGAAAATCTCGTTTCTAAAACTCTAACCAAAATCCAAGAGGTAGCGGGGTCTTGAACCCCGCTTCAAAGAGGTCATCTTGATGAACGCCTGTATACACACCAGCAGTGAAAGAATGTGGTGAAAGACAGTGTCGAGTAAGAAAATAAAACGAGAGGTCAAAAACACTATACCAACCGCGTAGTGAGTGGGCCAGGACCTTGAATATCTCGTTTGACCGGGTGAAGGTAGCTGGGACCAGGAAGTCGCCTGAGTGTAGTCAATATGACGAGCCTAACCTTTCGGGACTAACAATGGTCCCTTCGCCGGTGCCTTTGCCCCCCGATCGATCACACACGAAAGTATGTCGAGGCCTTGACTCACTCGCGCTGATACTCGGACAACCCTTCACGCAATTCTTCGAATTCCAATCGAAGACGTGGGACTTCCCAAGTTATAACTTACCTTGGATAAGGTTGAGGGTGTTTCTCGAGTCTGAAGAACCGCTTTAATCACTCGCGAGTCATGCTCGCTCCGCGAATCGATTCTTCGGTTGTTGCCCTGTGCTCTTCCTCTGCGAGATCCTCTTTCGTTAATTATAAAACTAGAACTCAGGTTCCCTACGGTCCCAGTGCTTCTCGGTTGAGGTATCGTCGATGCGGCACCGGCGTCGTTCAACGACTGACGAACCACCGTCGAAGGATTCCGTGTCTTCTGGTCAACTGCGGAGGGGATTCCCCCGCGGTTCCCGCCGGCCCTACCAAGGACCGACTTTATCGGGCCCCCGCTGACTCTCCGGTGTCGAAGACAGCCGAGTGTCCGAGTCTTCGAGCCTGAGCGGCAGCGGAGGCTAGGAAGGATGGCTCGGGCCTCGAGGGAACGGTACGTGGAACAGTTAGACGATGACCTACATTTGAGCCGAGCTACGCCGTCCGAATCACCGTCGTCGTTGATGCTTTTGATCCTGAAACCCAAGACCGAGAGCAAAATCACTTTGGGGTTGACGCCGCCTGATTAATTATACGAGAGCAGAGATTAGGATCGAATAAAAACACCGAAACATTCGTCCAAATGAACGGAGATTCTGACAATCAGCTGTTTCTTGTCGGGAAATTATCCAACGGAATAATAATTAGCGAGCGTAGCTGCGAGTGGATTTGGGTCAAATTTTGAGCAGTCATCAGGCTCGGTCCAACCTCCAGCTCCTTGCCTCTTAATTGGTGCTTTGATGGATTCTAACGAATTGGAAATAAGTCGTTGTTTTGTGTTTGATCTTCTGATTTCCTTCCTTGTTGTCAATGTCGCTCGTCGACGGTATAAGTCAGCGGCAGGGGAGAGGAGAGGAGGAGGACGGCTGTTCGAGGAGAGTGAAGCGAACGGCCGCAAAGGGCGATGCTTCTTCTTGGAATTCTAACAAGATTCCCGCGCACCTGTTTACACTCGGATCATTGCGAGTGCTCTCGACGGTCGCCTTCATCGCTCGATCAACTCGACGTCGCATCACAAGCCGAGTCGAGATGGGGACAAAAAGTCAGATACTGTCGCTGTCTCGAAAGGTTATTGATAAAAACGGTCGCAGCTTCCGATAACCAGTCCGGAAGATTACTGGTTCAAGGATTACACGAGATGTAACAGATGGGAAATTCTGAATCATGCTTGGATTAATTGGCACTAATAAAACAAACAAACATCACAGAAGAAGAAAGAACGATCTCTTCTTTACATACATATATGCATCTCTGCGTAGTCATCGAACAGACAGTTTTGCTATTATTTCAATTGATTGAGATTTCCGCGCGAAGAAAAAAAGAAATCGCTGGGGATCTATTATTCTGTCTGGTTTTTTGTATCAGCATAGAATTGACTTTTCCCTGACTATTTTTCGGATTCCCTGACTTTTTCATGATTGCCCTGACCTTTTTTCGAATTTTCTTACTTTTCTACGACCAGTGGTCACCATGCTTCAATAATGAACGTTTCTTCCGTTACAAGGAGCACAATAGATCCTCTTTGACGGTGGCAGTGAATCGCGAAGTTATAGAAATCTGGTCGAGTAGGTATACCCGGAATTCCTGAAATCGTGAAATTCTCACGTCCAAGTGTATAGCGATATAGGTGTGAACCACAATTTTTTTATGACTGAATGAATCAACTTTTTCTTTTGTTATTCATTTTAGAAACGTCGAGTTTAGGAAAACGAGTCTGTGGTACATCCTGTCAAAGATGTTTGTATTTCAATTCGCTTTTTCAGACTCTGCCTTTATTCAACGGATTTGGACAAAAAAATATACAATTTTCTAACGAAAATTAGTGTTTGCAATTTCGAAAGATAATCTGCCCTAAAAGTTGTTTATTATAAAAGAATTCAATATATATTTTCTTTCAATTTAATCACGCATTCTTTTTCCATGTTACTAAATTCCATAGTTTTCTAATACTTATGAGAGGAGTTCAAACTTGACGGAGTGTTATGCATTAGATTCTATAGGTACAATAGAAGAGTTCACGCTGATCGATGAGGGTTTATTACATACTGATACATACACTTGATAAACAAGCTTTGAGACTGGCTGATAAACTTTGTCCACTCTGAAAATGCCTATTTCTAAAGATAAAAAATAGATTATCCTTTAATTTAGCTCCTACATCAAAATGTATATTTCTCAAATTCTTACACCGATTTTCGAGTCTGTGGAACGATTTGGTCCCTTCCTCCAATTCGTTCTATCTGAAAAGTCCTTAGAAAAACGTAGTAATGATTAGAAAACATTATAATATTAATTCGAAAATAATTATAATAGTTATATGATAGAAAAAATAGGCATTCTGTTTAGCGTCGTACCGTGGATCTGAATTCTTTTTTTTTTTATTAGAGAAAAAGGAGTAAATACATTAAGGCTGGGATCGAGCCCATATAGCCTGGAACTGATCTGAATTCTGTAAAAAGTGTGTCTCTTGGCGCCATCGTGCGGAATTGCATAAAACTAAAAAACGACATCTGTCGCAGCAGCAGAGCCAATTTCCCCAGGTAAGCAGATTATGTATTTGTCAGCAGCCGCAAACCGAAGATTTCCATTTTTGTATGACGCACCACAAAACAAAGAGCCGTCCATGGACTACAAGGGACTACACACTTCAAGGGGCAACAAGATTTTCGAAATTCGAAATTTAAAATCATGCGACTCGGTAGAGTCTCGCGCCATGTAAATTAAACAAGCATTCAATTTATACATGCTTTTATATACCACCCAGGTTGGTAGCCAATATGTTTCCGTTGTCAAATACTCCAATATAGAGTGAGAGTATCGAATTGGATCATAATGAGCCCAAATTTCATACGAACACAAGTATTTCAAAAAAGATCTTGACTTGGAAGGGGAGTCGAATTTCCGGTTTGTCCGGACGACTCAAAATGAAATAAATTTGTATTTTCGAGGTTCCAATTTCTCAACCAATATTTTGCGTTCGAGAATCTCATAATCACAGAATAGTTACGGGTTCGTCCGCCAGACAGCAGTCGCGCTTGTTGGCTGATTGTGAGCGAATTCTCACATTGGCGTTATACCAGCGTCGTATTTCGCTCAATTTAACAAACTCATCGATGCTCGTGATACGGCGCGCGGGAGTAAGATCGTGGGGTGCGCGACCAGTTGTTCTTACTCAGTGGTAGACGAACCACCGGAACCAGTTGCTCCGTCAGTTTGAATAGTGGGTAAAAACTTGGCTCGAATCTCTCGATTTTTTGAAAGTGAAAATTTAATCGACAAAAAAGTATCGCTATGGGGTACTTTCGAGCTCTGTTGCTCCTCGTAATTTTGGCGGTAATTCAAATCCAAGCCGCCGATCACATAGACTCGGCAGAGTTCGAGGAATGGCAAGAATTCAAGGAGTTTCAAAGGTGGAAGCACTCTAGGAAACACCGCGGTCGCGCTCGCCCACGGTTTTCGAACAACGACATTCAACGATACCGGGACGAAGAATGGGACATCAGCAACGAAGACCGGAACCCCAGCGACCCTCCGCCCATAGACGAGGCTGCTCGCATGGCGCGGTACATCGTCAACCAGAACAGTGAGGAAACAATTATAATTACATCTCATCTTATCTAGGGAAAATTCAAGGCAATTTACTTTTTACGGTCGTTGATTCGTTGGATTTGAATATTCGAACTCGTGCCATCGAACGCGACACCGAACTCGTCGTTATCGTCGATGATCAAAAAGAGGGAAGGAGCGCAGTCGGTAATTTCTACTCGTCATCGAGACGTGAAAATGTGTACATATATGAATCTATTCACTCTACAGGTGCGTCACATGACGACGCCACGACCTGCATGCATATGTATAAGATTCTATTCTCGTTCAGAGTTAGAAGAAACTCGTCACGGTCGATCGTTCTTGTTTAGTCATTTTTTGGCGATCCTCTGGCATCGGTACAAAGATGAGCGAAAAGACACTTAGATGCGTTCAAATGTCTAAGCCCACGAAACTGAATCCCAAAAAATAGTGAAATTTATACTATCATGATTTCGTAGAGTTTATGCCATTTCTTCATTTTTGGGTCAAAGTAAAATATTTTTGGGTGTATTTGTTCGGAATTGCTTGTAGAATTCCGCTACGAATCTATTTTTTGGAATTTAGTTCCGTGGGCTAAGATATTTTGAAAACATCTGAGTGTTGATAAAAATCGAGTACAGCACACGATCTTCTGGATGGGTGTATCTACATCAAATGATAAAGCTGTGTCGTTTGATTTCGCACGTATTTATTTTATCGTATCTGCAGCAGTCTTATCGCGTAATCCTCATTGTCTGCCGGCGATGCATGACCGCAGTAGCGTTTAACGCCTGATATTCATACCCTACATGTTTCACATCTCTTAATTTATGGTTTGTAATGACTGATAGTCAAATCAGCAAGATTTCAGTCCCGCAACATAAGATCTAGAGATTAGGCGCGAAGACGTGACTTTGAACTTGATGACCCTGCTGGTTCAAGTTTAATTAATCCAGTCTTCGTACAGCGATGAGATGATTTAATCGGTTGCCAAGGAGCTTCAGATTAGGCCAGGCTTCATCAATCTGTTATTCGTCTCTCCGTTCAATTGTGTACACTGCAGTAGTGGACCTGAATGAACCATGAATATAGGGCTGACAATGAGTAATAATTGAAATGAGAAAAAGAATGTCAGTTTTTATCGGCCGGCCTCGACCACGGAGACTTGGGTCAAATTATGAGGGGTAAAAATGTGCATTTTAAATCTTGAATGGTAAAAAAGAGCTTCCAATATACGTTTCCACTATTTTTTTCACAGTTAAAACTCAGACCTGACACATTCTCATTTAATCCACGTTCGATCAGCTTGTTATCACTGCTCGGAAACAATGCATTCGTGATACACATTCCAGTGATATACATGGATATATTTCTTTCCAATGCACTCAAAGCATTGAAGAAACTGGCGAGACATTCTTCAAAAAGTATTACAATATTACTTGGCGTCACTGTATATCAGATCGTTTTCTTAGAAGGTCGACTGCAACATATGAAGCCAAAATTACAAGAGATAGTCGTTTTGCTCTAATTTTATTATCTAGAACAGGTTCGATTCCAAAGAAGACTCGCTCTTCTCACGTCGTGAGTGAAAAAATCGTTTTCAGTTGAAAAGAAAAAGAGTGGAGTGACCTCTGACTCTTGAAATTTCCAATTTCAGTTCGTCACTCAGTGTCATATATTTTTCAGACTGGACCTCTATCGCAACTATCAGTTCAATCTCGAAGGTCAAATCATTCCCCTTCGTGAACGTAGCCTCGTACAGTGATGGACCGCTTTTGAATGGTACCGGTATGCCATACCTCTACATCACACCCCTGGACTACACGGCTCAGGATCTCGAAGTGAGTGTACAAATGCAGCCAAATTCAATTTCCGATCTCAATTCGAGTCAATTTTTTCGGCAAATAATCCATCACAATGGAGAAAAAAAAGTTATCTGCCTTTATAGTCTTATGATAATGATAATGTGATTGTTGGTGTTCTTTCCTTATTCAAATATCACATCTCAGGAGTGTTTTTGTTAACTTTATCTAGAAAGACCCTCGTGCGACGTTATCGATGACCCTAGCTGCTGGTGAATACTGTGCTAAACAGTCGTACGATCCAATGGACCCTCGTTGCGCCCGTGTATACATCACAGGAATAATTAAGACCGTAAGTGTATACAGGATGGCCCATTCCACGTGTCGAGAATGGGCGGGGCTTGAAGTGGCACAACTCCGAAATGGTCAGATGTATGTGTATTTGGCGCCAAAAACGCATTTCAAAGCTTTGATTGTCAGCTTTGAAATGCTTTTGCGACATCAAATCTGCATCTGACCGTTTCACAGTTGTGCCCCTCCGATTCTTGACACGTGAAATGGGCGACCCTGTATAATGAAAGCGAAAATCCAAACAGGCGTAAAAATGAGAGGAATAAATAAAATAGTCTTTATTTATTTTCGCCAGGTGAAAAATAATACCGCTGAATTCGAAGTAGCGAAAAACGCAGTTTTCGGACGACACCCATGGTTGGCTCACATGCCTCCAAGTAAGAAATTTCTGTCCATATACTTTGCATCGCGTGTAATTGAAATTTGAAACTTATCTTTGAACGTGTTTACAGATCATCACTTTTTCTTTGTGAAAGTTAGGATCATGCAAATTGCTTTATTGGACACTTTTGGTGGACCAAAATACATAACGCCGAAAGATTACTTCATGGCTAATCAACGTCCTGCACTTCCAAGATCCTATCTTCGAGACGATGAATCAGCTTTAAATTTCGACGATGATTTAGAAGACTCGAGCAATCCTGAAGTGAGTCTGGTTTAACTAGTTGATTAAAAAATGTCTTCAGTCTCAGAGGCTTATCTGCGAATAATATACGCGGATACGATGTATAAAATATGGCATATGACTTAAATCAACGCTGAGAGTTGAGATAAAGTTGTATTTTGACTAAGTGTTGTAGTAAAATACGACTGTGTATCATAATTCAACAAAATAAGAGAAATATTTTTACACACTTTATATAAAATTTTATAGAATTACGTATGTACGTTATCGAATAAACTCAAATCAGAGTATCATGAGACTTGATTGAACCCAAAGTAAGTATATGGATAATAATTTAATTATTCGTCCCAATTATCGTAGTTATATGAACAGTCCAATTTATTGTATTTACTTATGTGCTCAGAGCAGACAGAAATCCAAGCTTCCACCTATAATATCGTCATTCGTTATCAGAATACATACATACGCAAGAATAGATGCATTATCTGCGATAAATGTTTCTCTTTCAATTCGATTCTTCTGTGACAATGAAACGCAAGCTCGATATCCAATTACCTACAGTCTGAAACAATGTATTATATCCACCTAATTGAACGTCCTCCTATAGTCAGCTGAACAGAAGGATTTGCTCATCGTGTTGCTGGGTTATCCTGATCTTGAATGATGATTTATATCAAGTTATCCTTAAATTATACCAAGTTATATTCTACATAGTCCCTTTTATCACGTCTCACTTGCGTGATTAATGATATTTCTCGTTACGCCGAAGGTTTTCTGACCATGAGAAGAGGCATCGATAGACTAAGAATTTAATCCAATTGTTACGTCGCCAAGTTTAATCAATGCGATGATCATAGTGGAAGGAATTCGTTGACTTTAGGCTTTGTCTTTGTACATCATAAATGGGTACATGATCGATTGGAATTGAGCCATAATTATACCTGTGCAACGTCTGAAAGAGTGCCAACGTTAATTTGACAATGTAGCTCTATTTCTTGCTGCTTGACCGTGGTTTATAATCGCAGATCGAAGTTTACGTACGTCTATAAATATACATAATCTAGTGTATTGCGAAAGAGTATCTTGAATCAAATTCACTTGTGCGACATTGATATTTCATATTTATTTGCTTTATTGTTATATGTCATATATAATAGTTCTGTATTTAATCATATATCGCAATTATCATAAAATGAAAATTGATCATTGAAAATAAGCTTGAGATAATAACGATCATTATAATACCTTTAAAAATAATTTCAAGCTTTTTTTTTTGTTGTTGTTGTTTTTACTTTACTTACATACGTGTAATGGGATCATAGACGAAATTCTCGTAATCGCTGTTATATGCGTATATAGTTATTCACTTGTAAACTACTATACGCTTGGTACCGTTGCAGTATATGATCATTTCATTCCAATAATGCGGTATAGTTATGTATCTACCTCTTCGCTGTTCGATACATAATATGAGCAATTTTTGAACACTTGCTCATATTTTCTTCCATCCGAAGATACTTCCACAACAGCTGTGTTTTTTTTTTTTTTTAAGTCTATTCATCAATTAAAAAACGAACGTCTTAATATTCATTCATTATAAGGGAGGGGGGTTGGGGGGCATATCAATTTTATATAGCACGTGTTTAATCTATATTCATCATAAATCATGCTGGACATAAGCAGCAGACGTTTCTTTCTTTTTCCTCTCTTTTCTTCTATATAATATGTATATCATCTTCTTTTTTTTTTTTTGCTCCATTTACTTTTTCGTCAATCATATCATTATTTAGTATAATTAATTAATCAATAATTATATATCATTATAATAATAAACTATTTAAATTGTATATAATTACCACTATATGTATATCGATATAATAGTAATGTCACTAGAAATGCACAACAGTATTAATGCTGTATTTTGCGACCGGCTACCGATTCCATCATCATCATCATCAACGACGAATAAATTATATTCATGCGCTTTTTTTTTTTGTTTTTTTCGTTTTTTTAATTTAATATACGGTCATAATATATATATATATTTATTTATTATAATAATGTATCATGATTACTGAATAATATATATATTTCTTTTTTTTTTCACTTTTATTTGTTTATTTAATATAATGCGTCAGTGCTGACCCAAAATTTTTTTTCATCTTTTGTCTTCTTTTTAAATCTCTCGTCGTAATAAGGATAAGAATTTTCTCTTTCTTCTTCAACGTTGTCTTCTTCTTCTTCTTCTTCTTCAGCTTCTTTTCATTGAATAATGTTCATCCATTAAAAAAAAAAAAAAAAAATTCTTTCTACAAATATTTTTTTTTCTTGATTTTCGTTTTCTTAAACTCGTTGCTGCAGTGAAAAGTCACGGCATTTATTAATTTACATCTATATTTATCATCAGTATATTTATACCACCTAACAATTATCCGATACTATCCTGTCATTTTCATAAGAGGATAGAATCATAGCGTATATGCATAGAATCAAGTGAAATGAAAAACGTTGTGCATTTAATAGGGATATAGCAAGTATCGAGTGTGGTGATAGTAGACGAATGTCGATAGATTGAAAAAAAAACAATACCAATAATAATAATGATAATAATAATAATACCAACGATAAAGTCTTACTCAGTGCTCGCAAAAAGAACATTTTTACACGAAGGATCGATGATCTGTCGGTGAATCCATTTTTTTTTTTTTTTTTTTTTTTTTAAATTGAGCTGTGTTTTGTGCCATAGACACAATTAGCACATAATTACCTGAAAAATAAGAGTTAATTCATCAGTGATCCATTGGACTCCGGGTGTATCGACCAGGTTGTGTAAGAATAACTGAAAGAAAGAATAGAATATTGAGAAGAAAAAAAATAGTTGCCTAGTTTTTTTTTTTCTCGTCCGAAAATCATTTCAATGTAAAGTTGATTAAACGTGGAAGAATTACTTAATCATCATTCCGTTTCGCCTTTTGGAATAAAAAAAAAGCGGTTTTCAGTTGCTCAATCGCTCGTTGATCTTCTTCGTTTTCTCTAATATTATCATCGACGTGATTGTAATGATTTATTTGATAATTAATTGTTAAACTTTTCTTTTCATGATTCTTGTTGTTCTAGTCATCGTTTTCATTCTTGTTCTCTTGTTTTTTTTTTTGTTTGTTTTTTACGGCAATTGTATGGAAGAGTATCAGAAGTATGTATAGTAAATCGATAAATTCCACCACAAAGTTAATTATTTACATAATCATGGTATATTCATATTATTTCAAATAGTTATTATTATTATTATTATATATATATATGTATCAATATTATTCTTAATAGCGAATAGTAAATAGATAATCATATAGGTACTCTCAACATAAATAAATCGAAAAAAAAAAATTAAAAAAAAAAAAAAATGTATACTGTTAATTACTGATCATGATGAAAAACAGTCGATCACTGATATATATATATATAAAGAGCCTGTTGTGCAAATAAATTGCTACTAGAGAAGCCAAAGGCAACGTAATAATATTATTATTCTTATATATTTGTCGGTACATTATTTTTCTTTATTTTTTCTCATCTTTTGTATATATTTTTTTCTACTTTTCTTTTCATCGTTTTTCTTTTATTTCACTTATTCGTGACGAACCTGGCAAGTATTGTAGATTTTTTTATTTTCTTCAATTTGTTATTATTATTTTTGTTCTTGTTTTGTTTTATCAACAATTCTTCTTTTGTTATCGGTTTTTTCTTCCTTTAGATCGTAAGACAGGCATGATTTAGGGTAATAAACCGTGTCCCGATGTCAAAAGTGACACCATTCACCGGCCTCATCGTATTGATAATTATCAACTATCGTGTGACATCGGTTTTTTCTTCATTTTTTCTCGTATCATTTGTTTTTTTTTTTTTTCCCAATTTTTAAGTTTTTGTTATTAACATATAGACGCAGTTTTATGAAACAACAAAAAAAAAAGGCATATTTAAAAAAAACTTCCTTTTTAATCTCCTTCTAATCGTGGTCTATCTTTAGCTCACATACGCCATATAGGTATTTTTTTTTTCTCTTTCTTTAATAATAATTATTTTCTGTTTGTATCGAATAGTAATAATTATAGAATAGGAGTAATAGCAATAAATTGTAGTAAGAATTTTCTTTTTTCTCAATACCATCTCATTATATCTTATCATCTATGTATGACAAGTTTCATTTTTTTTTCTTCGTTTTTTTTTCACGTATGGATCTGCAATGTTGTCAATGTGAATATAGGTAGGTAGGTATTGTAATTATTATTATTATTATTATTATTGTTATTATTATTATTTTCTTCATTACGGTAGAGTTATAATTAACTAGAAACATCGCAATCGCATGCCAGTATTTCTTTCTTTTCTTTTTTTTTTAGCATTTCTTATCTATATATCTTATCGTTTCTCAATTTTTTTTTTTCCTTTATAGTTTCTGGTTTTTTCGTTTTTATTTTAGATACTCCGTATATCCTCCAAGCAATCAACGTCGTTCCACAACAGGATATACGAGAGTCAAGGATCGTTGAAGAAGAAAGGCGTTCTTTGATCAATTTTTGCCTTTTTTTTTCTTGTTCTTTTTAATGCGTCCATTTGTTCCACCCCTAGAAATAGACAATTGAAATGAAAACAAAAATAATTCAATATGAAACAATAAAATTGTAACTTTCAATGCGTCTAGTAGATATTTACCGTGTGCTGTTTATCTTGTACGGAGTCTGGCATTCCCCACGCCGGCGGTTCCATTTTCGCTGATTCGTTCGGAGGAATTTCTGGTAATCCTGGAGCCCCAAATTGTGCCGGCAACATAGCTAGACCGGGCATCAGGGAAAGCGCCGCTGTACTCCCGTTAGGAAAGGGTTGCTGATTGTCCATGTGCCCCTGAAACAGCGAAATACAAGTTAGAAATCGAAGCTATCCGCTGAAAAGTACTGACCATTATTAGCCCATAAAATTTTTACCTGAAATGTGGTAGATTCCATCATCTGGTGAAGTTCCGCGTCCACATTGTTCATTCGATTGTAGGCGGTATTGGATCGAAACATCTGATGTCTGTCCATACCGGGAGCAAGACTGGCCCAAGACCCGACCAGTTTCTCGTTATTCAGCATCCAGTTGATGGATTCGGCGTCTCCGCCGGGTCCCATATTGGTGTTATAATTTTTCCAAGCCCTTTCGGTACCAATTGGCCTGGGAACCTTGCGATCCTCGTGTTTCATTTGATTCATTTCCTGCTGTACTTGCGCAGGCGAAGACGGCGACATCGCGGGAGAACCGCCGTTCTCAAGGCCCGTGATCAGGTCTATGCCTCCGGGCTGTCCAGCCATGTTTGCCAAATGGTTCGAAAACCCGATCTGCCCCATCATCGGATCTCCCTGATGAGGAGGGTAGTTGTTGTGCTGCGGGGGCGCGAACGGCCATCGGGTCTGACCGTTTGTCGATATATTCGCGTTCGGAGTCCCCCTCGTCTGGCCCTGGTACTTTCCCATCGGATAATTACCGAGCATAGCCAAATTCGTTGACTGCATGGCCGACGGAGGCGGCGCAGGCACCGTGGCGAACATGTTCGGATGAATGCCTGCCCCCGCGTTGAACATAGCTACCTGAGGTTTGTTGCTGATATGCAGAGAACTTGAGAAATCTGGAGCTCTGGGATTCAGCCTGGACATGCTGACCGTCGTATTGACCGAAGCTGGCTGCGGCATTGTCTGAGTGAAACTCTGTATATGAGGATGAAACGGCATCATAGGATGTCCGCCTGGCTGGCCCTCGTTGTTAGGCACCATTTTCAACAGGTTTGAGTTTACGTTGGGATGATCGAATCCGCTGTTGTTTCCCTTGAACAAACCAACGTCCAAAGTCGGCTGGGACGTCGACGGCATCACGTGTTGGGGCTGGTGAGGAGGATTGTTCCTGGATTGTCCCATATCCCCCTGGAAAACAGGCCTGTTGAACTGCGTTATTCCCCCTCCCATTTCCATGTTCTGCTGCGGCATCACAGGTCTAGCGACCGCCAGACTGCCAGGTGCTTTAGACGGAAGCTGTGCTTCGTTAAAATTTGACGATTGATACTGCACGACATTAGGTGGCTGGATCGGGTTGTGGACAGACGAGGGTGAGACACCGCTAGCGATGCTGTTCCCTGGGGTGCTGTTGCCGCCTCCGCTCGATTTGCTGGACACCGGCGAGCAAACAGTCGTGCCTCTGTACCCTGGAGCTTTGGACGCATCGACCTGGAGGAAAATAAAAAATCATTTTATATTCCGCGATTAGAAACAGAATTTCATCGAAATCGTAGATTAACAAACCTGTGGGGGAACGCTGTCGATAAATTTGTTGTTAGAAGATCCCGAAGTGTTGACAGTGACGCCGCCTCCTGCGACGGTAGCAAAGTTCATTCCTTTCTGCGACTCGTTCTCCCTTCCCCCCCACATTGATTGTTGAGTTACTTTTGTGAAGGTGTCATTGAACAGCGAATATTCCAGCGGTGTACTGGCCGATTGTTGCTGTTGTTCTTGCATGGTATTCGCGATCGGTGTGGAACTTCGCAATTGCTGCTGTTGCTGCATGTTCGAATGCTGAGTAACTGCCGGTGGTGAGGGAGTCACTCTGACTGAGCTTGCAGAGGTCGATGCGACAGCGTTTTCAGACCCGGTCGAAGCCCCGGTGCTCATGGATGGCAGAGAGCCGTTTGAGCCTGGCGAATAAGCGGGTTTTCCCGTATAATGAGACGACGGCATGGTTGGAGGTGCCGAAAGTGTTGGCAGTGGGCGGCAGTGTTTGGGCGACGTACTCGACGCGGTTTGTTGCGGAGAAGTTTGTGGCGTTGTCGGAGCTGTCGATGACATCACGGTAATACCGGCTGAAGTCGAACCTTGGGATGATTTCTGTTTGTTATTTGCAATAGATTGCAAAGTCGGCATGACCGTCGTTAACGTATGCGCCGAGGCAGTGATTTCCGATAGTTTAGCAGCGAAGGTTTGAGTAGTGCTTGGTGTTACCATCTTCGTTGCCCTCCCTGCAGTCATAATTGCGCTTGTATATGACATTGTGGTCTTTGTATTAGTCGACGAAGCTAATTGAGCCGCCGCAACGGCTTGTGCTCGTTTTTCAGCTACAAAACAAAATCGTTTCCAAAATCATGAATAAAAATCATTCGACTCTTCTACTTATCCAATTTTTCGACTACTACTTTATTTATTTCGGACCAAAATCATTCGGTTATTGGATTGTAAGATAATACCAAAAAAATTCTAGTGACTCTTTCAAATTTGATGATATTAAAATTTATTTATCGCCCTAATTTTGGATCCTAAATTTTGTATCACGTTTGGTACTCCGAAACGATTATTATTCATTTCGATCGATGATAAAATCAGTGAATAGGGTTTTTCGTTGATATTTTGCAGAGATAAAAGCGGCGTTTAGCTGAACTTGATGCATAAATGATGATATCACGAATATTTTATACCTGCAGCAACGAGTCTAGGTGCATTTGCCCTTGGCATGGGCGCTGGAAAGGTTCCGGTGATCTTGACCGTGGACGATGATCTGATCGTAGGAATCAATTGACCGACCGATGCGACCCCTGGGATATATCCAGTCTTGTTTAGCTGTGGCCCGCCGACACTGCTAACCAGACTAGGAGGCTTTGTTGTTGGTCCTACTTTCGCTTTTGTAGCCTGCGAGGGGTGAAAAATAATCTTCAATCTCCATTCGGAATTAGAAAAACTGACTAAATTCGAATATGAAATCAACCCACCGCTATGGTAGGTACAGTTTTATCCCAAGATGAAGAAGTGACGACAGTAAGCTTCGATTTTGGAAGCATCTGAAGTATATCGACATCCGGATCTTTGATCAGCGCGGCTATCAGAGTGTGAGCCTGCCTCGTGGCGTCCGACGATCCCCTGGAACAATGAAATAAATCGTGTGATATTGGTACAATCGACGAGGTGATACGGAATAATAAGAATAATGAGAGCTTGATACAGTTTACGTACTTGATTGTTATAATTCTTTCGCCTTGGCCTTTGCTCTGTTTCTCGACTTCGATGTGTGCCCCGGTCGCACCACGAATAGCGTTGATGTTACTTCCACCTCTTCCGATCACCCTACTGATCGCATTCAAAGGTACGGATACTTTCTTCGACCTGAACGGCGAGTTCATAAATCTTCCCGAGTCGTCAGATTGGCCTCTGTTCAATGAAAGATAACTTCGATAAGAAACTAACGTCTAAACAAATTATCGAATAATGAAACCATTTCCCTCGGTCATATTGTAACGAATAAAAATTTCCATCCCCTTACTTTCGCACAACTTCCTTCCACCCTTCGTCCCTCTTTCCGCCCTGTTTCGGGCTAGTGGAGTTGTTAGATTTGGTAGATGTATTCAGACTATCATTTTCGTATTGAATACTGTACGACTTCTTTCCTTTCCCTGGCATGTAAGTCTCGTTTCCTGTAGCCTCGAAGTCTTCTCTGTCCGCGGGATGCCTGGATGACTCAAAGACCAGTTGACCCTTTAGTTTTCTCTCGCTAGAACTGACCGCAGCTGCCGTAGCCGCTCTGGTGTTAGAGACGGACGGTGAAGAGCTTGATATCCCGCCGATATCGCTAGGCACTCTTCTGCAATGAATGGACAGACATCAGCGATATAAGAACTATTCAATAATAGACAACAAATCGAGCTTGAATAATTTCTTCTCACTTGTCCAAGCTGCTGCTGCTCTGCGATTTTGTTGGCGAAGTTGAATTTTGTGGTAAATTAGAACTAGGAGTTAAAAGAGGCTTAGGAGATCGATGGGGTGACAATTCCTTTTCGTTATTGCTCGGGCTACTGCTCTTCTTCTTCTTTTTGTCCTTCTTTTTCTCCCTCGCTTTGACGTCGTTGCTGCTACAGCTGCCCTGGCTGTTGGCGTCTATCCCGCTGTCGCCTTCTTCCTTGTCCGGGTCTTCCGGGCTTCTGTTTACAGGGGAAGGGGCGTGTTCCATCCTCTCGCAGTTGTCGCCACCTTCTCTTTCGCTGTCGTCTTCTCCCCTGTCTCCTTCCTCGTCACCGGATTTTTTCCCGCTATCTTCCTTGTCCTCGTATATAGTTTCGTTCTTCTTATTCTCCTCGTGAAGTTTTCTTTTCTCTTCCTTTTTTTCAAGTTTCTTCTTTTTCTTTCTTTCCCTCCTGCGAGCAGCGGCCGCCTTTTTAGACTCCTCCCTCGTCTTCTCCATGTCCAATTCTTCCAGTAATATCGTCGCGTTTTTGTTAGCCTTCGCAGCCTGCGTCTCTTTAGCAGCGCGTATTATCTTCACGCACTCCTGACACTTCTCCAACAATTCCTTGTCGCTCACGGTCGCTATATACCTCGTCATCTCTTGATCACTGGGAAACTGCGTTACGTGGTTAACCATCCACTTCACCACCTTTATATGACCCTTGCGAAATGCCGCCATCAGACAAGATACCTTTAAAAAAATTAACAATAACGTTAGAATCACACAAGAGACCGTAATATTCGAGCATCTCATCTTCCCTCACCTTTCGGTTATCCTGCGAATCAATATCTGCGCTTGCATGATGGAGTAGATCGACGACGCTGAGGTGTCCTCCGTTGGCGGCGAGCCACAGAGGGCTGTTACCTTTCTTATTTTTAACTTCTACTTGGGTTCCTCTGTGAAATTTAATGGGACGAATTGATATCTGTGCTCTGTTGTACGGGGGATATTTGAGGATTTATATTCAATTTATTCAATTAAGAAGCGTTCAAGTACCGTGAGAGAAGTAGTTCGACAAAACGACAATGACCCTTGTCGGCTGCGATGGTGAGCGCGGTATCTCGCGAAGAAGGTACGGGAGTGGCGTTCACATCGGCACCCTTTGTGAGCAAAACACGTCCTACCTCTACGTAACCGCCACTTGCAGCTTCCATCAGCGGCGTCAGACCCGTCTGTAGAAAAAAAACGAGTGATGAATGATTATTGTACAGTATTCTGTGGTACTAGATCATTTCCAGTAATTCTTAGGTGATTAAAAATTCTTGATAATCGATTTCGTTCAATTTGAACTTGTAATTTACACTCTGATACAACAAAAAAAGTGAGAAAAATGTATAAAATCGCCAAAAATGTGTTCATGAATCATAAATAATAATAATAAAAAGAAAGGTTTTTACTGAATGTTGGACATCTTACTTTTGCTCGATGCTCCACGTTGGCCTTACGATCGAGAAGAAGACTGACAACCTCGTGTCTTCCTTGGAAGCAGGCAAGCGTCAAAGCCGTGTTACGATTAGTTTCAATTTGGGCGTTAATATCGCTTCCCATATCCAGTAGTAGCTTCACCGCAGCTGTAGAGAAATCAATCAATGAATCAGTATAGAAGCCTGAATTCCTCTGATAAAATGTAAAGATAATAATTACCTGTATGCCCGTTCATAGCAGCGAGCATAAGCGGTGAAATTCCGAGTTTAGATCCAGTCCTCGAATTAATTTCGGCTCCATGACTGAGCAGGAGTTTGATGATATTGACGTATCCTCCCGAGGCCGCGAGACTGAGCGGCGTGTAGTCGGAAACGTTGCGATGCTCCTTGTTAGCGCTTCGGTTAAGCAATAACTCCACGACTTCGTATCTCCCTCCGCTGCAGGCTAGAGACAGAGGAGTATCCTTGGTGCGTTCCGACTGCGCCTCTATGTCGGCGCCATGATTCAGCAGGATTTCCACCACCTTCTCGTGACCCGCAGTTGCGGCCAGGATCAAGGGAGTGAAACCCTTCTTGTCTCTATGCTCTGTGGAAAGAAATGGTAACACGTTGCTTTATAGACTATCACAGATATCGTTGACAGAATAACGCAAAGGGGGTCGTGCTTCTTACCAATGTCTGCGCCGCGGCTCAGCAGCAACTCGACAAGCTCTTCGTGTCCCCCGGCACAAGCTAACGTCAGGGCAGTGTCATGATTGCTGTCAGTTTCCGAGTCAACGTCCATGCAAGAAAACGGAGCTGGTGGTACTTGATTGGTTGCGTAATTTCCGACTGTCGGTACGCCGGTTGTGTACTGTCCTGCAACTATGAGCAAAAACGATTATTATATAATAACGAGAATAAAAATATTTGCACACGTCGGAAAGAAGAAAAGACAAACCTGCAGCGGGATCGAGCTGATAGCTTTGTGCAGGAAAATTGGCTGCTTGTTGTTGAACCGGTGGATTAGTTTGTTGTTGACAAGATTGTTGCTGAGTCAAAAGCGGGTATCTGGCTTTTTTCCCTTTCCCTGTAACCGCGGTATTTCCGGTTACAGTACACGCCTGTTTTTTGTCCGTAGCAGCAACGGCCGCGGCGGCAGCAGCCAAAGTTGCAGAAGCTGCGGGCGCCTGGGTCTGAGTAGCCACTTGCACGTGGTGAGTGCTACAAGCTGTGGACTGCGTATAGCTGTTCGGAGTTTGAGACAGATTCTCGACTACGGCGCTGGCAACAGTCGCAGGTGGCAATGTTTGCGTAGGAAAAGCTGAAAGAAATTATATTCATCATCCATAATTGTCGAAAATAGAAAAATACGCGGTAATTATATTTGCAAAACTGGACAGACATCGTCAAATAAACAATTCCTTAATTCACACATTTGAAGGTAAGTGTAATGCTTACACAATTGAGAAGATTGAAGAAGTAGTTGTGACTGAAAGGCTTCGCCGGCAATCGATTGCATACCGGCTTGAAGGCCCGCTTGAAAAGCGCTCAGTCGTTCGTTTAGCATTTGATTTTGTAGGGGCTGCGTACCGGTTAATTGTAAACCGGTCGATATATCTGCTTGAATTTGTACACCGGTACTAGTTACTTGTAGCGATGGTAGGGTAGGCAAAGAAACAGACGGTCCCGACGGTACGGGGACTGCAAAATATTCTCTTGTCGTATGTGGCGGGTTAATACCTTGTTGCATTATTTGACCTGCTTGTTGTTGTTGTTGTTGATGCTGCTGCTGCTGTTGTTGTTGTTGTTGCAGCTGTTGCTGAACCTCTTTACTACTCGCCTCTATTTTCAATTTTTCCTGATCCTCCGCAACTATTTTCAACAAATTAACAATCGATGTAACTAGCCGTTCATTTCTCCTACCTTTCTATCAAACTCACCATTCCCTACGTCGTCAAGACTGAAGGATTCAAATATTTCAGCGACATCGTCGATAGGAATTTGAGTCCCGTCTTCAAGCTTCAAGATTTTTTCATCCACAGACATGGCCTTTGCCTTCTGCGCGGTGGCGAAAAAAGGACAAGCTCCTTCTCTGTGCAGCCTGGCCAATTCGGGATCCATTTGTTCTTGTAAATTTTGCTGCGGCGCCTGATGAACAGAGTTAAAATTCTGATTAACGCGTTCTAAAATTAGTAGAATTCGATCTTTGATGAATCAAGGATGAAAAAGCAATGCAAACTGCTCAGACGAATTTTAGTTGCAATTGCATGGTTTCTACTTTCAAGATTATTTGATGATTTTTTTTTAGGAGCAAAGTGACTATGTATTCAAAACTCGTTGACTCGACGGGTTGTTAATTATTTACACAATTATTCAATTAGTCTTATAAAACTTTTTTCGTGATTCAAAGTAGGAAAAGATGATTGAAAAATGTGTACAGATAACACAAGTTAAGAATCTAAAAAAACCACGCTCATTCTATGATTAATTGATGAATGTAGATTGTAGAGAATCCAGGCGCCAATACACACATCTGGAATACTCGTATGCCAACGCAATCAACTCGGACAACCAGGTTCAACAAATACAGCGATTTAAAAATCGATTCAATCAAATTGTGTTAATTTAAAGTAAAATTTCACTGAATTCAATCCCAAAGAATGATTAATAGTCCAGGATTCAACAAGCATCAAGAATACCAAAAAATAATCCTGGCTGCATCAATCATCGATTGAATTGACTGTACAATCATGTCGTTGTGTACAAATGATTAACAAAGATTGTGGGACTTTAAAAAGGCAAACAACAGGGTTTTTTCTCGAAAAAGGTGAGGAGGGGGGGTCTTTGATCACTCTCTTCTACACGCACGTGATATAAAGTACCTGGGCATGAAGATGGTGGGTGTGAGCGGGGTGGAGGTGAGCTGACATCAGCTGACTGGGCATCGCCAAACTGGCTCCACAGCCACCCTCGACACCCCCGATACCACCCTGTTGTTGCTGAACCTGCATACAGAGAGATATGAAGAAAACTACTATCTCGTACATGTATGCAGATCGATTAGGGAGTAAAGCGCATACCAAGTATTCCAGTACTAAATAATCACGTCTACGATTAGCGTGTACGCAAAGTTTGATCTCACCTGAACTTGATCGAGTTGAAGCTGAAGCTGCTGATTGAGTTGCTGCAGTTGATGTACCTGATGAACTTGGTAGGTATGTTGCCTTTGTTTCTGCTGATACTGTTGTTGAAGTCCAGCCATAAGGGTAACATGCTGCTGCTGTAGTTTACCACCTGTTATTCCAGGCGCTGCTTTACGAATGTTTTTACCTTCCTTCTTAGACACAGGTTTTGCTTTGGGGCGATCGCTTATGGCTGTGTTTTGGCTAACGTCACTGCTCGCAGTGATCGGTTGCGAGGCGGTAGTGACGGTGGGATTTGTAGATATATTTTGTATACTTTGCGTGATCGGGGGGGCATTGTTCGGAGTTGTTACAGTGGTGGTGGATGTGACGTTAATAGAGGCAAGCGAAAGAGGTGGCGGGGTTGTGGGAAAATTTCCAACCGCGTTCTGAACTACGCATTCAGTAGCGGAAGGAGGTACCATAGGCAGCGGTTGCTGAGCCTGTTGCAAGCACGACCCTTGCACAGTTATTTGCTGGCCTTGTTCCGCCAGGTGAGCCATTTTTGCTGCTAGCGCGACGCTATGTCCTTCGAGGTAGGAAAGATGGCAGGATATCGCCTTGTTGGTTCCCTGGTGAGCAAACAGGCCTCCCGACATACCACCGGAACCACAAACCAGCCCTGACAAAACAACGATGATAATTTCATTGCATTGTCGTTTACATCGATCTAACTAAACCCAGCCTTTATCACCTTATATCCTCGCAAGCGTAGAGTATGCACATTTTTTTCAAACTATTCTCCGCGACTATACTCGAAGCTCGCTCGCGAATGTGTAAAAAAAAAAATGTGTCGACAAGAGAAGAGAATTATTCAAAGAACTCGTATCATAGATCAATGGATAAGTAAAAATATGCAGTACTCAAAGGTGAAGAATAAATTAGTCTTGTCTTACGAGGAATCAAACAATTAGTACGATAGCTTTGCTCTGTTAGTACGTGCGAATATTTGTGCGCAAAAAAAGGACCGCGATACGGATATCTCAAACTTCAAGACTTTAGTTGAATGTTTCATAAAAAATTAACCGAGTAAAAAGGGTCTGACGAAAAATAAAAGAAAAAAAGAAAAAACCTGCGTCGTATCATCGCTTATGAATATGTTCCTAAACCATCTAAAGACAACATACCAGGATGAGCTGCACCAGCGGTTGGAGCCGGAAGATCGATATTGAGCATCCCGGGTAGTAGCGAGTCAGGTTCTGTAATTTCCTGCTGTTGTTGTTGCTGCTGCTGTTGCTGCGTTGCCAAAGAATCTGCCGACGCCCCGATTGGACCCGTGAAAAGGTGGCCTGCACCTTTTATCTGAAGTTCGCGCTCTACCCTCTGAAAGTAGTCGAGAAGAATTTGATGAAGATTAAGTAAAGAAAAGAATATATTCCATGAATTTTTGTTTCTAGAATGAATGAATTGTCTCACCTGCAGCTCTTCGAGAATTTGTTGTTTATGAAGTATCTGTTCCTGCCTGGTATGTTTCCTTCCTTCCGAGTTAGTAGGAGGAACAGAAGCCGGTGCTGGACTAAGACTAATATTGGGTTCCGAGAGGCTGGTCATGCCCCCGCTCCCTTTATCCAAAATATTGGTATCATCTTTAGTGGCAGCAAGGGCTTCACCCGCGGGTTGCGTCCTAACTTGTTGAGCTTCCGCCGAGGTGAGACTCATGTCCGGAAGCATCGTAACCGAACGATTCTTCCTAAGCAATGATTTTTGTGTATTATGCTTCGGCTGCTGAAGGTTCTGGACTTGAGGTTGTTCCGTTGTTTGTTGCTGCTGACTCGGCGGTTGCTGTTGTTGTTGCTGTTGCTGCTGCTGCTGATGCGGAACATGTTGTTGGTGAGTAAGGTGTTGAGGGGCTTGTTGTTGCTGCTGCTGCTGCTGTTGTTGCAAGTGCTGCTGCTGCTGTTGTTGTTGCTGCTGCTGTTGCTGAGGCAGAAGCATCGGGGTAGTAGTTGCGGTGTGAGGTGTACTCATCATAATGCTATGAGGATAATCGAGTAGAAGTTGAACCACACTCGTGTGTCCACCCTTGGCTGCTTCGATCAGCATCGTAGAGTTGTCCTGGGTAGTGAAAAATGTTAATAAGCGTTGCTTCACCTCAGTTTTCATCATTTTACCTTTAGTTTATGGAATGGATCTGCGGACTGGGCGAGAAGAAGTTCGACAACTGCGAGATGTCCACCGGCACAAGCCAGCGATAGAGGGGTGTGGTCGTTGTTCGTTGTTTGTCGGTTGACGTCGGCACGTTTGGATATTAGAAATTGAACAGTGCAGAGGTGACCGGCTCGGCATGCCTTCATCAGAGGAGTTCTTCCCCCCTCGGATTCATGTTCCTGTAAACAACGAGAGAAATAACGACTCCGTTATTTCTATGTTGCGAGAGAAACTAAGTTTTTGGGAATAATTATTCACCAAATCCGCTCCGAACTGTAGCAAGAGATCGGCAACGTCCGTGTGACCGTTCTCGCAGGCGTAAGTTAAAGCTGTGTCTCCGGTTTGAGTTTGGGCATGAACATCGGCGGCTGATTCCAACAGATATCTGACAAGATCTATGTGTCCTTCTTGAGCTGCTTCCATGAGTGGCGTAGAAGCCCCAAGTTCTATATCCGCGCCTGCCTTTATGAGAAAATCTGCAACCTCGAGAAACCCTCCGCAACATGCCAAAGTTAAGGCAGTCTCTTGGGTCTCTTCGGTTTGGGCGTTGATATTTGCTCCTGAAAATTAATTCAACATTAAAAATTCCACGTCTTTTTCAAATTCTGGAGAAGAAGAGAGGAAGGGTTCGTCGAGCCCGACCTTGACTCAGAAGCAGAGCAACCATCTCCTCGTGCCCCTCTCTAGCTGCTTCCATCAAAGGCGTGTAACCTTCGTCGTTGACTTCTTCGATATTAGCTCCTCGTTCTATCAGTAGCATGGCTAGATCCACATGACCACCGCACGCCGCCAATGTTAACGGAGATTCGAAGCTATCCGTTGGCATGTTGACCTGCGCACCAGAGTCTAGTAGGAGCCTGGCTACCTCGACGTGACCATCCATCGAAGCTTCCATCAACGCGGTATGCATTTCATCCGTTTTATGTTCCTGCAGTGTTTCAATGTCGTTAAGTATCGTTCCAAATTTTGTGGGAATTAAGATTCCCGGATATATTACCTGATCGGCCCCGGCTTCTAATAGAAACCGCACCATGTCCAGGTGACCCTTGTAGCAGGCGAGCGTCAAAGCAGACTCTTTGAATTCATTGGAATGAGTATTAATCCCAGCGCCATGTTCCAGAAGTATTTTAGCGACTGGGACGTGACCGGCGCTGGCTGCTTCCATAAGAGGGGTATGACCGTTTTCATTGTGGTCTTCTACGTTGGCACCGGCCTCTAACAGCACTCGTACTACCTCTTCGTGACCGCCGGCACAGCCGTACATCAGAGGCGTGTTTCCTAAAAGCGAAATAATAACGAATTTGAGTACGATCGATGAGAGGGGGATGGAATTCTCATAAACGTATTAGATTCTACCTGAAGTTGACTGGGCGTTAACATCCGCGCCGTGAGCTATCAGAAGCCGAACAATATCCACGTGCCCCGCACTCGCAGCCTCCATCAAGGGGGTACAGTCCCCCTTGATGCCACGATCTTCCACATTAGCATTCATCGCCAGTAGTACCTGCGACCATTAGTCAAATTACGTTCAGAAACATCACGCGGTAACTAATCTAATACGGAATACCTCCGATCGATATTATTCGCGTGTTATGACAGCTGTCAAAGATTGTGTATAGAATAATATTTATCATGAAAATAGCTGAAAGAAGAAAAATCGATCAGTATTTTACTTGAAATGATTCTAAAGACAGATTTTTCACCTTATCTCTTTTATTTGCTCTTAAATCCCACTATTATTCGGTCTATGTTAAACTTATGAAAAAGCTTGAATATTGATACCACAGAAACATGGCAGACACGTTTTTGTTATTTTTTTATTCAGTTTTACTCGGTAGCTCGGAGCACCGGTCTTGCAACAATGATCCTAAATTACTGGAAATCAAATCAGAAACATTGGCATGTTATCTCCTTAAATGTGTTTCCGTACTCGGCTATCTATGATAGTAATGACTAAAATTCATTTCTCGAGTATAGCATTCACGTTGCCTAGCGATTGGACAATCTTTTGTCTAATTGCTCACAATTCGATGATAATGGTGGACGTTGAGACGTGGATATCGATACGAGGTAAATACACAAGGATCTAATATTCTGCTTCAATTATTGCGTATCGTTGAGTCTTGGAAAACTTTTATAACTATATAATCTCATCCAGAGATGAAGAAGAACCGAAATTGTTATTCAATCATAGTTTTCAGCAGCTGGTCGGATCGATTCATTAACAGGTGGAGACTAAATAAAGAAATAGAGAGGTAAACAGCTTATCTATTCGGTTTAGGGTCCCGTAGGGTAGTTTCCGACTGGCTGAGGGTTTCAGCCGGATAAACAAGCTTTATGAAAGACTTACAATATCGGCGATTATCTAGCTGCAATCTGTTGAATGTTGCTATCACGTGATTAGATGAATCGAGGCAGAGAATAAATAGAAACCAGAATCAATACCTTTCCTTGTTTTTGGAAAGAAACCGGTTTCGGTTTACTCTCTCGTTGAAAATCAACGACACAGTGATTATTGAGAAGTAATAAAAAATGAAAAGACCGGTCGGCAGAGATAAAGAGATAAGAATAGTTGCTTCCTGCCATTGTTCAAAGTTTACGCAACAACAATATCATAATTATATTTTTAGAAGATAAAATGTAACGGAATCTTTCCTCTGTCTCGCGTAATAAAAAAGGAAAGAGAATCTAATCAATTGTGACACGCGTTTTAGGTTTTTATAACGCAGAGACGAACCTGCGCCAGTTCGTAATAGCCGGCGGAGCAAGCGAGAGACAGGAGGCTTTCCCCTTCCTCTGTAGTTTCGTGAACGCTTCTTCCCTCCGTCAGGAGTTTTCTCACGGTACCAACGTCGCCGTCGGTGCAGGCTTCGACGAGAGATCGTTTTTCGTTCTGGGTACGAGGGTTGTCGCTTCGCATGCGAGTTAACGCCGCCGCGGCTTCGTCTAATGCGCAAGACACACTTGATGTCAAACGACGAAGTACCTCGTGATCAGCCAGATGCTTCCCATCACCAGACGATAATTTACCAATACCGGCAGCTTCCAGAAGCGCCTCCAGGCGGGCCTGAGTCTCTGGATCCGGATCTTCCGGCGTCAACAAAAACTTTGACTTCTCTAGGGGATGATCCTCGTCCAACTCCGACTGATCAATTGCAAAACACTCCACCTAAACAATCAACCAACGAATAATCAAGTTAGTATCCATGCAAGACTCCTTATTTTACCTATTTATACAACTTTTAGAGTACATCTTGACTCGACTTTTATTCATTTTTAGACCATGTCTTGATGACGAGGGGAGAAACAGATTAACATTAGCGTGGACTACGCCTGTTTTTGTTTACGTATCTATTCAAATAACTTTATTTTCTTCTCTTCATAGACCAAAATTGTGATTTGATTAATTTCATCTATCGAGACGATATTTTCATCAATTTTTCAATATCGAACACACTTCTAGCCTCTGGACTGGAAAATTTGATTTTCTCGATTAGGCGGAACAATTATTCACCTGGATCTATCGTAGCAGAGATAAAAATTCGTCGATACCTCGGTAACATAAATTCCAAGAAATAAAGTGAAGTTTGAAAATGAATCTAGGTGTGTGAGAAAATTTCGAAACTCGATTTCCCCTCAAGCTTGTTGATATTAGAATTTTTTATTCGTCGACTTTTATCGAACACAAAGGAAGTGAGACTGACTGCCATTGGTCGCGGTATCTTCGCGAGTATTTTAACACCTAATACCGTTTTTGGATCATTGAAATTCGGGTAAAATCGAACATCCAACGTTTCGGACTCGATTAGTAGCAATTAGCGAGTTTCTGTGCGAAATAATCGACAAATGAGTTGTGCAGGAGAGAGAGAGAGTAAAAAAAAGATTGAGGTTATGCCACCTAAACGACGAAGCCTCAGCGCCTACCGTAACACTACATCTACACACTAACTTACAATCTTGTTTATAATTATAACCTGAATAATCACCGCTTATATTACGGTGAGAAAAAAAGAGTAACCGGAATTAGGTTAATTTTAGTAACTAGCCTTCGGCTTCTTCTACTCCCTAAATTACGACAAGTGGATGGAAGATGTCTCCGAGCGTGAGTCATTGGCGTGCGTGTGTGTGTGTGTACGAAATGAAATAAAATTGCTGATAGAAAAATAACGAAAAACAAAAAACAATCGCTAAGATAATTCATCGTTTTTCGTATAAAATTCGCATCTGTACAGGTGAAAGTGTCCACTTGGACTTGGACGTAAAATAAGTAGGAAATGGTCGACTGCCAGACAGAATAGAGAAGCGCTTTAGCTTAGCTTTTGTGGAACAATGTGCAGCCATTTACCATCCCAAGGTAAACTCGCAAGTGACACTTCACAGACTCTGATTAATATCGTTTAATTGGTCGATCTCGTTCTTCTTTAATACAGTTTATACACGGGCAATGATGGATTTATTCCTCACGTGTTTCAAGTGTTCCTATCGACGACGGAGTAGAGCCGCAAAGAAACAAAAATAATTTTTTTAGGGTAGAATTTAAAAAAACCTCATATCTTTATCTTTTAATCGCGTGTCGAAAAACCATATTCGTCGAGTCTCAGAGCTCTTACAATATCAAATAATATGGTGGATAGAGAGAGAGAGAGAGAGAGACGAGGCAGAGTCGCCGAGTCTCTCAGTTCACGATTTTCACGCACTAACACGCGCGCCCTCTTCTCATCTAGCCACTTTGATATACACACTATATAACAAATAAACCGCGATCTTTTTTTCTTTCCATCTATTTCTCCCTCTATCTTCTCTTGTTTTTACTTTACTTGACACTTACACACACACACACACACACACGCGATAATAAATACTCGGCTCGCTTATTATCCCTAGGACACACACAGACACCGTGTTTCAGATTCTCCTGATCGTAGTGTGAGTGTGGAGGCATGCATTTAATAAAATTTACTATGAGTAAGAGACAGTCACCGACCCAACGTACCTCGATCATCTATGTCACAGAAAACTGAACACTGTTGCCAAAACGATAATAAATAAGTATACAATAATAATAATAATAAACTATCCACTGTCTAACACGGGGTTAACAGCTAGTGGCATTCGTTCGTTGCAGCGAATGCCAGCAGCACAAGCAGCAGCAGCCAGAAAACTCTGCACAAGACACGAAGTATGTAGTTAGCCAGACGGACGGACGGGCGACGGTCGGTCGGTCGGACGGACGGATGGAAGAAAGGAGGGCGGGAGGAGGGAGACTCGAGAGAGAGAGAGAGAGAGAGAGAGAGAGACGGGGCGACGAACGGACGGACGCGACAGACACACAAACATGAGTATTGAAAAAATTCGTGAAAAATGTAGCAAGATTCTAGCGTACTACAAGCAGATAAGAACTAATAAGGAAAGGAGGAGGGAGACAAAAAAAAATAGAGAATGAGAGATAAAACGATCGAGCACGCAGTCCAGTCACCCACACGTTATAAACCATGCGTGAGGCGCACGGGGAGCATAGTACGTTGTAGATTCATGATACGATCGGGGAAAGAAATGATTGTGTGTAAAAATAAAAAACGAGAGAGAGAGAGAGGAAAGAAAAATGAAAAAACAGCCACTTGTGCAGCAGCACCGCGCACATATTCGACTGACGTCTAGCCAGCTATTAAAACACATATTCCCTGGTTATATAACGTTTGTAACACTAATTCCGTTGGTATTTCGGCGATAGAGTAACCGAATCGACGAATCTCACGGTTTAATATAGTATCCGAGTTTATTGCAAGTCGGGCGAGATGAGATGCTTTGTACCAAGTTCATTGAAACCTCGATGTTCGTCTCTTTCGGTATCTCGCTCTGGCTCGCGGAGTGCCAGACTGGGGCTACCCCCTCGCTTGTATTATAATACGAACGGATGTAAATCGTTTGTGAATTTTCTCTTTAGTTTTTATACACGTCGAGGACGAGTGTGATATCAAATATATATTTTTTTTCTTCTTTTTAGAGCTAGATATATTTTTTTCCCCGAAAAGGAGGGGGGGGGGGGGGGGGGGGGGATTTATGCGAGAATTTATTTGATCGAGATGAACGTTGATGATTGTTAATTACCTCTGAAACGCTATCCTCCTCGCTTTCCGACGAGTCTGTCATAAAGCGGGGCTGTAATTCTGAGAACGTCTCGGTCTCCGACTTCGTGGGGCTGGAGTTCGAAGACTGGGGAGTCGACGTTTTTACTATGTCGTTATTAACGACGCTCGGTTTATCGTTTTTCTGGCTATCCGAAGTTGTTCCTTGTCCTACATTCTGCATTTTTACCTTACCGATAAATCATGTGACACCAATCTACCTCTATCGTTTAACGAAACACACATAGAACACTCAATTTTTCGATAATATTTCTTGAAACAATCGCCGTCATTCACGTAAGCTAATACCCGCCATGTCTACTATGGCGAGTTATCCCGACTCCCGGATGCCTGCGAAACGAAAACTCACTACTGTCGCTATCTGTTGGCGCGTAACTCAAACTAACAAAAACTACCTTTACGAAATAAATTCTCGATCCATATTCGCCGCACCGCCCGCCGCAAAGAGACTCTGCGATGTTCAAAAAAAATAAAAAAAAATAAAGAAACTTATTTCTTTTAGAACACTGTTTATTATTTATTTATGAATATCTCCCAGCACCCTCCGTTCCTTCCTTTACGCGATAGGCAAACGTGGTTTCTATGAGAGATGGATTTTTACCAAGAGTCAAAACCCGATTCGTATAATCCGTATTTTTTACACTCTCGTTAGTGTTAAGATGCGGAATATCGGCTCGAAATAGTCGAAGAATATGAGAAACCGTTGGGATATTGATTTTGATTTGATATCTCGGTTTTTTTTCAATGGTTTTTTGCCACCGTAAGAACCCGGTTTTACGGAGACTCAATCGTCTCTACTTCTCCACACACGTGTTATCTTCGATGATATTTTATATCGCGCGGGCGCGAGCGCAATCGCATTAAGACGATAGAAATTAGGTATTATCCAGGGATCATTCTTTACTTATTTAGGATATTCGTTGTTTTCCATTTTCATCTTCGACCACGATATTTCGGTCTGCTGCCTCTCATCTTTTTATCTGTCTAACGATTTTGATATTTCGGAATTTTTTAATCAACAATTAAAAAAAAAATTGATTTATAGAATCTTCTAGCAAATAGAAAAAAAAATGGGTTTTGGGAACGGTGTAGAAATTTTTTTCTACATATCAGTAGCAATCTTTATTCTTCATAATCTTTGTAATTTGGATTACAACATAGGTTCAATGTTGATTTCTAAAGCAGAGCAAGGAAGGCTTAGATCGAAGTTAGAAATCACTTTCGGATGAAGAACTCCCATCTTGCCGATCACTTCACCGAATACTACTATCTCGGCACAGCGTTGTGGGAAATACGTTGGATCTGGAATAACAATAAAAACGATGTATTGAATAGAAAGCGAAAAAATTTCTTTTTCATTTCTCAATAAAAAATCACCCTCGATTTATAGTCAGGGTCCTTTTGTCAATGAAAAGACCTGAGAGCTACACAGAGACTTATATTCGGACGGATTGAGTTTAAATCGTTGAAAATTCCATCAATTCTCATTACTGATAGTAACTTTCAAAATTAGGATCGAATATTTCCTGATAATTCTACATTTATTCAATCGGTACTTTTTACTCGTTTTTAGCTGTGGGTATCGGAGATATAATTTTCCATTCATGGAACACAATATTCCTTCTATTTTGTGAACCATTTTTTTAGTCTGAACAATTTTTTTTTCAATTCATAGCAATTTTTGTCGGGACGATATCCTTGAAACAAATTAGATTTTTGCTCTGATCGGTTCAGTACTTTTCCAATTATTTGAATAACAAGTTTCCAAAAAATAAAATGAGAATGACGATATAGCAAAATATTCGAAATCTGTTTTTTTCAAACCATTGATCAAGAATCTGAGGTCAGATTTGGTGAATTCAAAATATCTGGAAACGAAATAAATAACCGGAAGTTCAAAGGCTGGCTCATAGTCAGCCCAAATCCGTTTGTCTCGTTCTTTGAACACGAATTTTAGAACATTCTTCGTCGCTTTTCGGTTTCCGTCGTTTAGCCACCCGTTTCTCCTCACCTTCGGCAGCTCTCAGATAGTAGCCATCAGAGTCCTTAGTACTACTCCATGGAACCTCCAGCAGTTCCATAATCCTGTCCAACAATCCATGAATAATTTCGAAACCAGCGAATTTATTGCAATTGATGGCACAAATTCGACGCTCGTTGCGAGCACCGACTTCGGCGTTTGCGTCGCGCAAAACGACGTCTGATACTTCAAACAGCTTCTGCGGCAGCGGCATCTTCTTGTTAGCTGCCAAAGTCTTCAGAAGACCCGAGAGCAGCGTCGTTCTTGCTACCTGATGATTAAAATTAATGAAATTCTTCAAATTTGATGGTTTTTCATTTTTTTTTTTTTAGATAAACTTACCTGAAATTCCAATGTCTTGGGATTCGATATGTGAACCGCCGGTACATCCTTGATAGAAAGTCCCAATTTGTCTGATATATCCTCTCGAGAACACTAGAAAAATGATAAAAGAAGAGTTTTATTTAAGGATGTACAGGCCATACAATCTCAACCAAAAGTGAGTCTCGTCGTCAATATTGAGTACTTCGAAATGAGATAAAAATCGGAAAAAAATCAACCATAATCAAGATGATAAGAGTATTCATTTTCAATAATAATAATGCCCAAAAGTTATCAACAAATTGTTTAAAAAAATCATTGTTTAACAAAAAAATTTCCTGGTGACGTTATTTTTTTTTCATGTCAAATGAATTCGTTAATCTTTCCGAATACACATGAATTTTTTCAGAATTTTGTCACTTTTTTTAAATTTCCGTTTTCGATTTTGAAAAATAAAGAAAAAAATCTGAATTTTGGATATGTTATTGTGGAAACGATGTAGATTACAATTCCGAAATTTCCGGAGCGTGGAACTAATAGTTTTGTAAATACAGCCTTTAGAAATTTCCGAAAACGGGAATTTAAAAAAAGTGACAAAATTCTGAAAAAATTCATGTGTATTCGGAAAGATTAACGAATTCATTTGACATGAAAAAAAATAACGTCACCAGGAAATTTGCTAAACAATTTGTTGATAACTTTTGGGCATTATTATTACTGAAAATTAAAACTCTTATCATCTTGATTGTGGTTGATTTCTTTCCGATTTTTATCTCATCTCGAAGTACTCAATATTGACGACGAGACTCACTTTCGGTTGAGATTGTATGGCCTGTACATCTTTAAGAAAACTAGTAACACTTTGTACTGATAATAATTACCAAGGAGAATGTAAGAGCCTCCGTAAATCCTGCGTGGGCAATTTCCTCCCTCAGTTGATCGGATAGTTTGTTCAGTGGGAACTGGAAAGAAGATGAGAGTTTAATTGATCGAATCAGGGGTAATCTGAGTCGAAAAAATTGTTCCCACTTGCTGCGCTATCGTCAATCCTTTGGGCAACGTTTTCTCAATGTTATTGTAGCCGTAGGCGATGGCGACGTCCTCGTAGATGTCGCATGCGTGTATCACGTCGTGTCTCGTCGGAGGTATTCGAACGACTAGATTACGATCTTTGACTTCAGTTTTAAGGCACATTTTCGAGAGAAGCTGAGCGACTTTCTGCGGAGTTTCTCTGTAAAGTGAGAGAAGGTTTCAAGAATAATTGCGCAATTCGTTCTATAAAATTATGCGATGTACCAAAGTCTTTCTTCCGTTATACAAAGTGTTGAAATCGATAGCAAGAAAATATGTGTCGATAGCGAAAAATATATGCACATGATTCATGAACCCGTTCGTCATTTACATTCCCATTACACTTTCAAATTAATTTTAGTCCGATGAAAGATTCATTTTCTTTCTCGAAACGACAAAAACAGGGTTTTTTTTTATTAAAAATAGAATCGCGATACTTTGGATGTAGATATCATCGCGCGCTTTTGCAAAAAAAATTCAATGGTAATAAAAAAAAGCATAAAATACGGTTTCAAGACTAAACATAACATCGATAAACAAGAAGTAAACAACATCAAAACTGTACAAGAAAAATGACCTCGTAACGTTGAGTCTGACTCACTTGATTCCAATGTAGCCAGTCGCTTTGTCGGAATCGATTATTTCGGTTCTGTACTTGAGGTCAGGGTATTGAAATTTTTTACCGTCGGGATAGACGACCTCGACCTTTTCCGCCGTGAATTTTTTCTCGCAGTATTGGCTGAACATGCAAACCAACGTGTCCAGAACGACGGTTGCCTGAAGTAGTTTTACGAAGAAATATTTATTCGTAAGGCGAGTCGATTTCTACGCGATTCATTATTACCTTTGTGAGATCGGTGGCGGTGCACTCGATGAAAATATTCTTCGTGTTCAGAGTTATTTTAGAGCGATCCCCGTTGATGATCGGAGGCAGTGATAAAACTACTCCGCAACTATCGTAAATAATAGGATACACAGGACTGTCTTTTATGATCGGCAAATATTGCTTCAGCTGCGCGTGGTTCTGGAAAAAAAAAACGTCGATAAACAGTTAGAATTTGTTCTAAATTTGTACAGTCAAAAAAAAAAATTGCTAACGGCATATAAATCCATGATTTGTTCCCCGTTGTATTCTTTCTCCTGATTCAGTGGTTTGAAAGAAATATCCTTGGGGGATTTCGCGTCGTAAACGAAGGGGCCTTTCACTGTGTCCAAATCGTGAGTTCCGATGGCGACTAGACTTCGCTTGCGACAAATATTCTGATGCAGTTTATCTTGGAGATCGATCAGACTGTTGTACGAGTCCTTGGTCAAAGTTAGGTCTCGAAGTACAGCTCCGACCACGAAACGTCGAATCTTTTCCGTCTGGAAAGTCAATTCGTACGATTAAAGAAACGAATTCTCCTAACGAGAGACTAATTTTCAATAATCAATCAACCTACGCTCCCTCTAACGATGATTTGTTCCATCTTATTCTTTGGAGCAATGGCTTGATAGCGAGGCAGAGGATTTCTAGAACGAGAATAAACGAGAATAAAAAATGATCTCGATGTCAGCGAAGTGATGTGTGAATAGATACTTTTCTAAAAATACGAGGATCCCGCTGACCAGACCCTCCAGGCAAAGTAGGTCGTATCTATTGGCCGGAATATCAATCCTATAAATTATTTCCTCCGATGCGCCTATGCCTTGATCGGCGCCTTGTTCCTTTGCTATCATCTGCTTCTCCGTTGTCTAGATGTGGGAAATAGGACATATTGAGAACGTAAATCTTTCCAGTCAGACATCAGGACAGAAGAAAAATGAAAAAACGGTGCCAATTGAGGAAAATACGGATTAAAATTATTCAAACATGTGCACAAATGGATCATACATGTTTGCGGTAGTTCGATCGAGAGACTCGATGCTCTGGAACACAGTACATGAATAAAAAGGAATAAAAATAATGACGAATATAAACACAATACGATGGTAAATGATACAAAATTTCAAGATTCGATGAAAAATGCGAATCAATAAAATTTGTAAGTCATTTCTGAGAAAAGAGACATTCTTGTGATTTAATGAAGCTTCGAATGTTTTCTTGAGAAGGAATTCGAGATCGTTATTATGGCTTTGGATTCAAGATGAAGATGAATAATGATAATTATTTTGTGGCAGATTTATCAGGACAAAATAAACGTGTTAAGTTTTAGTACATAGATGAGGAAGATCGTCTCACCACTTCGTCCAATTCCAAGCCAAACTGAAAGCACAGCGTTTGGAATTCATCGTCAGCTGAAATGACAAAAAGAATCGCGATTGTTCACTTGGCCACAAATTCGGAAGTGAACACAACGATCTTAACTCATCACTACAACAATTTCAATCAACGGTATGACTTTCCTCTCGATATTTCAGCGTTCATCTGCGGTGACTGAATAATACTCAGCGTCAAATCGTATTATTTCGTTTTTGAGATTGAAAAAATTGTGTTTGTGACTTCGAGCAGCCGTTTTTCTAGCAATTTGAACGAAAAAGAGCGGGAAGTTTTTTCTGTTGTTGTTGTTGTTGTGAAAGCGGTTCAAAAATTGCACGATTGATCGGCATAAGGGGAAAAAATCTTTGCTGATATTCTGAATATTTATCAAACTGATAAAAACAGATGTAAAAGTTTGCAATTGAGAAAGATTGAAGAATCAATTGAGTACGTTGAATAATAAGAAGAGTAATTTTTATAGTTATCAGATTGTTTCTATTGAAATTGTGATTGTTTCTGATACCTACAGATAAAAATAAAACGATCGAATATGTCGTTCAGTCTGGAGCCGACCGTTTTATAGGTTAGGGTGACGTAAGAATACTTACTGTAAGTCTTTCCCAATGCTTTGAAAAGCAGGTCCCGTTTGACACCGATGGTAGGCATGTTGCATCAATAAATCGCTGGTTCGCGCACGAAATAGTATAAATAATAATTACAAAACGAATCAACGAAACCAATTCATTTGAGGTTATGTCTACCGAGCCACACTCGATCTGCCAATTGCGACAGCCACGAAAGTACGAAATATTATGAGAGGCAAAAAAAAAAAAACAGACACACTCAGACACACAGCGACATGATTGGTCGAACCTACGGAAGCCCGGTGGGGACATCCATGACAGCCATACACACTCAGTCTGTACATGGGTGTGACTGACTGACTGACTCAGTCAGTCATGACGGCGCGAAATTTGAATTCGCGAACTGTAACCGACTGACACAATCAGGCAGTCATCACGGCGCATAGTTTTTTTTAAATTATATCTTAACTTAAATATCATCTTGAAACTGATTACAATTATTTGTTCTAAACATGAGATAGATTAATATACAATCCTAATCATTTTTTATTGCAGATCAACTGTTATTTTTAACTATTATTCTAATTTATACTAATTAATATTATTCTAATATATACGGTGCGAACATCTATCTACAAACATACACACTCAGTCAGAGTTCGAATCGCACAGGTGTATCAGACCGACACAGTCGGTCAGTCGTCACCGTACGTAATTTAATTCCGACTGACACAGTCAGTCAGTCAGCCAGTCAGTCGTCACGGCGCGTAATAAAGTGAAATTCCAATTTCCACTGGAATAATCGGAATTGGAAGAAATATTCATTGTGGCAATTTTAATGATTTAATTAGAAAATAATAAAAAATTCGCGCCTTGACGACTGACTGACTGGGTCAGTCCGTCAGATAAACCCGTGTACGGACTGAGTGTGTATGTCTGTACATAGATGTCCCCACCGGGCTTCCGTACGAACCGAATGGAAGGGACCAATGTTATCTCAGTATGTGTCTCTAGTTGAATGTAGCACTTGTTTATTCGCGACTTTAAGCATTCAGCAATGAATGGAAGTAAAATGGGAAAACTAGATATAGTAGCAATTAGATCTGACTGAAAAACATTATTGGAACAAATATGAGAATTCAACAATAATGCAAATGCTGGGATGCGACTGATAAAACCTAATATAGCCAGTAACCTCGCCAGTAACGGCTTGCTTATAAGTTAGTCATTATGTAGATGTGAGCTTTTCAACGAGGCAAAAAAAAAACAGATACCGTCAGACACACAGCGACATGATTGGTCGGATCTAAGGAAAAGAACCAATCATGTCGCTGTGTGTCTGACGGTGTCTGTTTTTTCGCCTTGTTGGAAAGCTCCCAATGTGCTTCGGCCTCGGCCTTGCGATGATTGCGTTTCAACCAATCACAGTGCTCCGTATCTTTCAGAACTTGCATTTGATTGGCTAACGCATTACCAGACATGCCAAAAATATTCGAGAATGCAGGCAGCACCGTCTTTTTTTCTAGTTCAATCCGGGCGTGTTCCTTTATTCGAGCACTAGAGTAGCCCTCAATACGATCAGCTTATTACAATGCAGATCTGATTTATTACTTGAGTAAAGGAACGCACCCTCCTTGTCGATATTGACATCGGAAATTCCTTACGAGCCTTTTTGGAAGAATACCTTATTTCATTCTTAATTTTTTTTTTTTTTTCAATTTACGATCAACATTTTTATAGCTATTCATTCAATTTTCGATTTAACATATTTTTCCTCATTGGATTAGAATACATATAGGATTAGAGAAAAAAAAATGATTCATACAAAATTTTCGGCCTTTATTTTATGCAATATTGCTAATAGGGAAGATTCATGAATTTTTTTCTATTCTCCTATCCTTTAGTTTGATGATTAGGATTGATGAAAACCACATCACATCAAATGGTTTATAGTTAGTTTTCACGTAAATCAAGTTTTTTTTTAATACAGCGTTTGAATTTCCCGGTCGCGTGTGACGTCACACAGTACCTTTCACGAACAATTCTACCGTCTGGCGACGCTGCGGACAACGATAGTCAACAGAAGAAAATGGCGGCCGAGTTACTGTGTGACGTCACGAGGCGATTGAAAATTAATGCTGCTTACAATCTTGATTCTATCATTCTTATTGTTTTTAAAAATTGTATTTATTCATCACGCACCCACTTATCATGGATATTTGTCAAGATTTAATCTGAGGAAACTTCCCTATTCAACCTTCTGTCAATCTTCTTGAAAGGGTTCATCTTTCATCCATCAAGCGCTGTGATGGCATCCTACAAGATACAAGATCCTCTGACGTCACTCGTCAGCAACCAATAGGACGCAGTCACAGCCGTTGCACCAAAAATAATTGATGCATCGATTATCAAAAAATAATCGATCATAACTCGATTTAATCGGCCGAAAATAATCGATTAATCGCTATTAGTATGAACAAAATTTCAAGTGTAAATCTTATACAAATATCGTATATTGATTTTTTTTAGCCCGTCACTGAGAATTTAGCAGGAATCTGTAAAGCATTGAGAAAAAAAATCACATTCATAGTGAAATTTGGGTCAGAAGTATGAGAAAAAGTGAAAAAATATCTTATTTAATGGTAAAATCGATTATAACAAAAAATAATCGATGCTCTCGATTAATCGATTATTTTTGGCGATTTCTACTACATAGTCTCATTGGTGCTTTCAGTCAGACTCGGTCTCTGATTCGACTGATTCAGTGTTCTCCCGTTAGAAAAAGAGAACCGTGACTACGGTCGCGTTCTCTCTATCAGTCGAGCCAGCTGTGGCCCGAGTCTGTGTGTGTGTGTGAGTCCGTGAATGACTCGCTACCGATAAGTATTACGTTCGTGTTATCGCAATTGGTTGCGTGAGCTATCAAAAGCCCGTAAACTTGTATGAAATATCGGTAACTTTTATTTGCAAAGTTACATGCCGCCCAAAACGCATGCGATCACTTGACATGCGATGGCTCTAGTATGTAGGCATGATACGCGTATCTAGAGTCCACAGCCCCCCCAGAAATTTGGATAGGTCCAAAATTCCACAAAAATTACGATTATGAGACCAAACAAAAAGTCGATCTTGTCGATAATCAAATTCGAATCATTTAAAATATTCAAGATTCCGTCAGGCGGCATCGCGACTCTCGATACTCACCCAATTTCACGTCTCACGTGTTTTGCGTTTGATAACCGATTGAGATAACCGCGCGTAACGTATCGACATCGCCTAATGAAATCAGAGCCGTGTTTCTTTTCTTTCAGCTTTAGACAGTTTCATTAGTTAAAAGTTTCGATTCGTACTTAGCAGACGAAAAGTCCATAAAAGAAGAGAAAAAACAAACAACTCTCGACTGACTTCTGCTCAACATCCAATTGACCCATGTGTCATTACTTAAGCGGTATTATTTTTGATCTAATTTTATGACCAGCGACTAAAATCGCTCTGAGCTGTGCTAAAAGAAGCTTCAGAGCCACGATGAGGAGGAGCAGGTGAATATCGTTGTAATTAATTAATTTATTCGATAAAAAAAAATTCATTGATATCTCATCAGTGTTTTTTAAATGTTTTACTTATTTTCTTACACAATTGTTTCAATATTTGCAGGGTAAAAAATAGGATCGCAGTTGTCGCCCTAATATTTGGGATGACGGTGGCGTACAACGAATTCATTGCGTACGAGATAGAAAGTCTACACTGGGCCTTCCACAACTGCGTAGATTGCACCAAGGTCCTGTTGGTCGCGGACCCGCAGATATTGGGAATCAAGAATGAAAACTATCCCGGCTCCTCCGTCGCTATCTGGGACAGCGATAGGTAATTCTTTTTGATCCACTTGTCATGACAATATCCACCTAGATTTGATCTTGTCGATTGCTTCCAGCCCTTTTCCCGCCCACTCCCTCCTGTTTCGAAAGAGATAAAAGAGATCCCGAGCCCAAATTTTGGTAACTAGAATAGCTACGAATTTTTAGCTGTTCGTTACATTGTGACGAGTCGTTTTTGATGTATTAATTTTATTTCTCTAGTCTATTGTGACCGCAGTATGCGTATTTTTACAGTTACTTGCGGAAGACATTTTCGAGAGCTCTGAGGCACTCGCAACCACACGTGATTGCCTTTCTTGGAGACTTGATGGACGAGGGTCACATCGCACCTGTTGAACATTTTGAACAATATAAAAGGAGGTTTGACGATATCTTCCGAACACCGGATCACGTTATGGTACTACACCGAGGATTTATTGATTCAAATAATCTATGAGTTTTAAAGATACAGTCGTTGACTCTGAAAGAGCGAGAAAAAAAATTGAAATCATGGTCGAAAATCAAGTCTGAGTGAGGAATTTTCAATCAGATACATTCTTATCGATTGAGAACTGAAAATATAGGAGCTAAAATCATTTTCCTAATAGAGTTTTCGAGTTGTTAAACAGGGTTTTTTTTATCTCCTTGAAAAACCTGGAAGTCCTGGAAATATCATTTATTTTCCCCTCGACTATCTTGGAATTCTCAGGAAATTTTGCGTTTACTCGGGGAATTTTTTCAAGAGCGATCCAATTTTTTGGATTTTTATTGAATGCAAATTTTAAATCAGCATTGAAATGCAAAAAGAAAGAAAAAAATTTTCGTCAAGTATAGTCTAACAAATTGACCGATAAAAAAAATCACCTGGAAAACCAGTTCAAATGTATTAGAAATTAATGAATTTAATTATTTTGGACGATAAAAAAATAAAATCCAGAGTTACAGAATTTGCTGAATCACTTTGCTAACTTATAATGAAACTACTTATCTCTATCTTATTCATAAATTTCGTAACATATCTTCAGATTTTTCCATCTTTCAATATTCGCAGCGTGAGATAGTAATTTTGTTCATCAATTCACGAAGGAATCGATCAAATATTGATAGTTTTATTCTGAAAATATAGAATCGTTGACCAAATAAGGAAAAAGAAAGTCTAATCTCGTCTATAGAGGCTGCAGCTTTCGCATATATATTCACTCGCTACAATCAATATTTATACTGTACCGATGTGATTACAGAAGATCTATTTACCCGGGGACAACGATATCGGAGGTGAAGAGGACTCCGTGTCTGCTCACATAACTGATAGATTCGAATTCACCTACAATCAGCCAGATACTCTGACCTATAAAAGTTTAAATTTTTTTAAGGTAAAAGATAGAGATCCTCGCCCTGGATTCATGTCTCTCCTCGTATCTGTGACCGAACTTACGATATTTTACCTTCCGTAGGTGAACAGACTGACTCACTCCGTACCTGGAGCCCCAAACGACGCGTTTTTAAACGACTACGCAGAACGGAATACGACAAACGTCGTCCTCAGTCACATGCCGCTCCTTTTCTCTCCTGGCAGTTTTGTACAGAATGTGAGAAATGAGAACGTTAATTAATTACTAAACTTGAAAATTTGCCATTTACACCGTTTCGGCTTCAAGTTTTTAATTCGGAAATAAGAATAACTTTCCGACTTTGTAACAGCTTTTAAACGTTTCTTCTATTTTTATTCAGGTGGTCAAGAAGCTGTCTCCGCAGTTGATCTTCACTGCCCACGACCACAAGGCGATGCACACCAGCCTTGACATAGCAACAGACGAGCTTAGCGATATCTGGATGCTCCCGCCTCACGAAAATCGCATGTATCAGTTTCGCCTGGACATGGGTGACGTTCACGAAATTCAAATACCGACGTGTTCCTACAGAATGGGAACGACTCACATCGGCTATGGACTAGCCTACGTTGGTAGGTCGAATAACAAAGCCGACGGAGAAACACCTGCGTTTTTTTCTGACCAGTGATCAACGTTCAACCTCATGTTTCAGACACTCAGGAGAAGACTGTAGAATTCACAGTGCTCTGGCAGCCGAATCGTTTCGTGCAATTGCTGGTGTACCACGTAGTGGGAATAGCGTTGATTATCCTGTCTGTTTACTTCCTCTCTTGCTGTGCCTGCCGAGTCTCGTCCGGTCACATACCCTACGCGAGGATTCCGAACATATGAAGATGGACTTTACATTTTTGCGGTGCAACAGAAAATGTCGATACAGGATTTGCATCGCTGATCGATATCTTGCCAAACACTGATTCGAAGGATTTTTACTTCCATACTCTAAGAGATGTTATTTTGTTTTATATATTAGTGGTAGTATCGGGGGACTTATCGCGCCGAAATGAAGTTCGGAAGCAGTAGATTTTAAGACTGAAGCTATCGAGGGGAGACACGATTTTAGAATGTACAAAATGCGGCCAAAATAGGTTTATTAATGAAGGGAAACAATAATTAGGCCTAAGAAAGTTTTATCAAGCTTTGGAAATCGGTAGAATAATGAAACGAAAAAGGAATCAAAAACACGATTACTTAATCAGTCTCGTACTGTGAAATCTGAACTTCAATGACTTTTGATTTGAATTGAAAAAGCAGAGGGATAAACTAACTTTATTAACACGATATACTTAATATCAATTTGTAGAAATATGTGTGTATATATGAAATTTCTTCACGTTTGAAAGATTAACAATGATAATAATGACATAGTACATGTTGATGTAGAATATGAATCAGAGATATGCTAGAATATATGATATAGTGTGTTTAACAAATTAACTGAATAGATTTTTTATAATGTTTATGCGATTGTTAGCAGTATTGATGGAATGTAACGCCACGATTTTATTGTGACTTAATTTTTTATTAACATATGTGTATTTTATGATCGGTTAGTTTTTTTATTAGCTTTTATCGTGCCTTCAGAAAAGCTGTGGTACTAATTATCGATACTGTACTTTTTCTTAGATGTTTGTAGTTTGTAGGAGAAAAAACAGTAAATTCTAACTTATTTTTGAACTGGTTTTGAATGTAGTTTTTCAACTCCAAATACCGTTCGTTGGGAAGTCATTGCTGACCGAATTAGATACTGTTACCTATACCCTTGACTACAATTATACGTATACCTATAATATATCTGAATGCCAAATGACGACTGTGAACTGGAATATAACGATTCAATCATTATTTTATAACGTAGGTATTCTACGATAATGTATGCAGCTGTAGTTACACACCTGTATGATCTAATTGTAAGTGTTATCATCGGGAAATATACAGGGTGAGTTATCTTCGGGTCTGAACGAGGGAGGGGCTTATCACTGCTGATGCTCCGCCCCTTGGCGTATCACAAACTGTTATCAAAATCTACGTTTACGCTAGACCAAGACCGGACCAAGTATTGACGGCTTGATGTAAACTTAGATTTTGATAACAGTTTGTGATACGCCAAGGGGCGGAGCATCACCAGTGATAAGCCCCTCCCTCGTTCAGACCCAAAGATAACTCACCCTGTATAATGCATTGTCGAGTACGTACTAGAAAAAAACGTAATGTAATAATTGATTGATTGAACATTCTGTTGATATGCTATATTGGTATGTAATTGTACATAGAAGTGATGAATTTTTATGAAATATGTAACCTACTTATAATATATGCGTTTGGTGCGTATTTTACGTGCATGTACCGTTTCAAAATATATACACATCGAGTGAACGAAAAATTTTCTACTTTGGATATTCAATTCTTCCTCCCATTGTTTCCCATCTACTAACTGGCCTACTGACCGTACAGCGAAATGAACTACTCAAAACTGACTGTACTACAGAATTAGATAAATAGGAAGATTTAGCGTCAACGAGTCGATCTGAGATTTGAGGGTGGGAAAAGAGGCTGATGGGTTCTTCTCGGCAAACACTTCGATTTGTGAGCCACTCGGTATAGTGAAAATCGGGGTGCCACAGTGCGTTTGAGACGTGACCGACTCCAGTGACTCAGATGAGAAAAGTCGAGTCCAGTCTTAATCTTAGGCTTCCAGTTTTGTATTCAATGTTCATAAATGGTTCGATTACTCCGTTGATCGGCTTCTCGATGCACTCGATGGGTGTCATTGCAAGTTATTTGTTCCACTTAAAAAATGTGTGGCGCTATCCGGCATGAAGAAGGGGGAAGTCACCTTGTGATCTCTTTAGTAAGCTGTAAGAGGCTCGAAGTACAATTCCCAACTAGCACGCTTCCGAAACTATTTCGCATGCGCCATATTGTAGCACAGGTAGCCGGCTATGGGCTGCGTTCCAAACTTCACCCACGTGTTTTCGGGTGTATTTCA
>JAFFZH010016183.1:0-19552 GCA_018420115.1 Euura saliciscinereae | reverse complement strand
GAAAAAAACTCTTATAACAGGGACTCTTATAACGAGAAACCGCTGTAGGTTCATTCATAGATTTCGACCTGGAAATTTTCAGTAGAGGAGACTACGAGTGGGAGATGAATAAGCAACACACGAAGTGAGTAATTTTTTAGTTAAAAAAAACTGCTTTATTGTGGCAGAACACATGTATTATCATATATCAGCATATAATTGGGTAGGTAATTAGTTTGAGAGTAATTTAAAAATTACAATCGAATTGAAAGTTGGGTGGTACAAACGGCGATGCGTATTATATCGGGCTATAACATTCATTTTTCACAATAAATCATTTCTCATCTGCAGTTTGTCCGGCCAGCTGTATTATAAGATTGTAAACTATATGATATAATATTGTTAGGTATTATCGTATAGACGGGGACTGCTGCCGCACTTTACATTTTAAAAAGAGAAAAGAAATACAAAAAAAACAATGGGTGAACAAATCAATAAGGTACACATTCGTAGTTAATAATTTACAATTGAAGAAATTTGACAAATATTTTTTCAACAATTTATATACCTTGCGACATAATTGTCGAGATTTTACGTCGGATAATATTCTATCTATTATTTCATATAATATATAATAAGTACGGATAAATTGAAATCGGGGGGGATTAGAGATATGTGGTATTATACATTTATATATCTACAACTTTTTTTCTTTTTTTTTTCTTTCATCTTCTTGTTTCCACCAATCCAACGAATAGGTGGTGCGGTTATATAAGGTATAAGGTAATTGAATCTGGTGCTGAGAAGAGGAGAATAAAATTTAATATTTTTTCATTTGGACAAATTGTAGAAAAACCCTTTTTTTCTTTCGTTTCTTCCATTCTTCGATTCTTTCTTTTTGTAATTTCTATTGATTTATAGCGATTATTAAATTCCGTTGATATAATATATATAAACATTATACTGACATAACAAATGCCAAATTTATACACTACATATCTATAGTAATCATAATTTTTATATATGTATAATAATAATAATTATTATTATAATACATATGGATCTTATTTATTTTTTTATTTTTTTGGGTTTCATTCTTGTTGTTGTTTAAATTTTGCTGCAAGCTGCGAAAATAATATCATCGCAAGTTAACAGTTTCGCGCGTTAGAATAATAAAAATTTTGAAGTCGCTGAAATGGAAGTATATATAGTATATATATAATATATAGAAGATTCCGATTTCGATTAAATTCATGATTATTCAATGTAATATCTTTTTTTTCTTATTAGGTTTTTTTTATTAATGGGATTTTCGTTCAGAAACGTGAAAAACAACGATTTAAATTACATATTTCGATGCTCAAATGCAATTCATTTGGTTTATGTCGCTTTATTTTCATTTTCTTTACTTTTTTCGTCTTTCTTCTTTCTTTTATTCGTAATTTAACTACATATTCGGTATATGTATATATATATATATTATGAATATCAATATATATATATATATATATATTAATCTATAACAATAATAGCAAAATGTTTTTTTTTCTCATATACTTTATCAATAGTTCGTAAATTTACAACTATTACGAACATTATTATGTTTACACTTTATATATATGTATATATATATAATATCTATACATATATGTATATATTCATATATATATGATTGCAACGTTATCGTAAACTAATACAATGTTAAAAATACGGGAAGTTCAAATGTGTTTAAAACCAATTTTTTATTTATTTATAATTTTTTTTTTTTTCATATATTTCGGCACTTTATTCAAATCCATGGAATTATAAGCATAGATTTTTTTATTAATTCTTTTTTTTTTTGTTTTATAAAAAACAGGCGATAGATATGGGTAAAAATTTGCCCATGTTATATTCATAATTCATAATACGTATCTCTACTAGTATAGCAGGATAAAACAATATTTCAATTATACATATCAACAATTTTTGAAAAACAATATAACAAGAGTTAAAATCTGATCGAAAAAAATTATCACACACTGTTTTTTTCTTTACTTTCGCATAACTTTAATTATAAATTTTGAGTCTCTATTCCTGTAATTCCACGTTTTATTTATATATAACTCAGAAGCTATGGAGCCGATTTTTTTTTTTTATAGTTTAATAAATTTTTTTTCCTTCAAATTATTTATATATCATGCCAATTGCGCGGGTATGTGATGTAATAATATAATAATTATTTTATTTTCCGCTGGAAAACTACGGTTGGTCAATATTATTGTTTACAGGGGTCGTATATTCTTATGGATGATAATATCGCATCCTCGCACGGTTTTAATTTCACAAATTTTACTGTTATTTTTTTTTCCTTATCAATTTGATTAATTCAAAGCGACGATTTTATAGGTATAGCTGAGATGAGGATAAAAAATGAAGGTCGAAAACAGAGAAAATGAAATTGAGTGATCTGGAGGAACCCTACACCCTACAATTAGGTGCATAGAAGCATATATGGATCCTAACGAAGATACATTATTCGTAAAATGATTATTTCTGGGATGGAAGCTATATTACAAATATCGTACAATTGTATAATAACAAAGTTCTTATACGACAATCATTAATACCGACAATTTGGTATATATCCTTACACTTATTATCTTTTATTTTTATGTCTTTTTTTGTTTGTATGTGTGTCTTTTTTTTCAATTTATTCATAATTATTCCACGTTCAATTCAATTATACATCTGGCAAATGAATTTACACCGCATTGACTAATTATTGAAACTTATTATTACAATGAGGTGAGAAAAAATTCAATTTCACTTCACAACCGGCTGTTTATTTCTTTTTTTTTTTTGTTTTATTCATTCTCTGCGAAGCGACTGACTCTATGATTAATATAAGGATTTTTTTTTTAATCTGTAACCGATTTCATTAACTGTATGTATCTATATAAATATGTACAGAAATGAGGGAGGCATGTGATATTGTCAATTCATGATTGGCGATTAATTGAGTTGAAAAGTCCGACGTGCCTTGAGAAATAATTAAATTACGAAATTTAATTGGTTCATTATTATTGAATTCACAGTCCATGAAATCGGCGACAGTCAGGATTTTAATACGCAACAATCGAATATACGAAATTTCCAAGATGTAGATATATATAATATACTGGCTATAATACATTCTTTGAAATTGTGAGTACAACGTTTCAAATATTAAGCTGAAAAGGGGTCGAAGTTTATATAAAGAAAATTAGATCGTTGAACAAAATTTAGTTTCAAAGGTTGATTAATTATAGTTCGTAATATACAGTCTCTTGATTAGTGTTTCGAATGTTTGAATTTTTACCGTGTCTAATATCATATATATCTAGTGTATATATCGTAAGAATTCTTCGTTAACCATAATACAACAGTTTATCATAATTCATACCCTACTCTAATATATTACAATTTATTAATGATAATTTGTAGTACGTAGTAATATTAATTTTATAGTCAGTATGGTTTTTTTCCAAATTTTCTTTAAAGAGATAGTAGGGTATATATAATAATCATCGATAATAATTATTAATTAATATACACGGTTATGTTCAGAATGTTCCCAGAATCATCATCATTATCATTATCATCGTCACTGTCACCGTCGTACCATACAACGTGTCTATTTATATATATATATATATATAATATATAATTGTGTAATACAATATTTATATCCAATAATTGGTATATTGTTGAAAACAGGGTCCATTTTCATTGTGGCAGCATTGATGTGTCTTCAGAAAATGCTAATAATTACATACAATTTATTCTCGGGTTCATATTTTTTGCCTTTCAGTTTTTGCAAATAATTGTTGACTATATAATTATAGTTTTCCGATTGTTGTTCTTCCCCCACTCCGTAGTTTATCGCGTGTCGAGATCACTCTAGTTATAGGTATAATACGCGTTTAATTCGAGTGGATTAGATATCCGTGCTTAGGGAACACTTAAATCGATTAATTATTGAGGTAGCAAAACATTTCGAATCTCAATACATTTCATTTTTCTATTCATTGTCAGTTTTTTTGTTGTTGTTGTTGTATTTTTCTTTGTTTTTTATACCATTACTTTTTATCAATGAACGATAAAAGTTCATTTGTATTGTCTGGCAGTTTATTAACATTTATAGGATATAATATTAAACGTTAATTACAGGAATGTATAAAGCTATATTCATTCGTTAGACATTCTTATTTACGTGTATAACAATTGCTGCCCGATCATTTCATTATTATAGGTAAAATTACCGTTCGTAATTTGAGTTTTTTAATTTTTTTTTTTAATTAGATCCCCTTTTTATTTTCTCAAGACTAAAATTTTATACAGCTGAAATGGTATAATTTTATACCGTATATTTATTTAATACATATTTGATTAAATAATTTATACATCGAGGTTATCATGTTCACCTATATTCTGACAAATCACAATTACCTGCAGCTGCGATTTACATTATAATATAATTTTATCTCACACGCATTGTATAATTTTGTTTCGTTGCTCTTGGTTTTCGTTCAATTTTGTAGTATAGCAATTTGAAAATTTTCAAGATTCTAATCATATTCGCGAGCTTGCAGATAAAATCATCATATAGTTTCAGGACCTTTCCTTTTATTTTTAATTTGTTAACAGTTTCAACCTATCACAATTCCGAGAAGTTTCTAAAAATTTTAGCATTCGTTATCGCACACGGCCAAAGGAGCGGATATGCAAAAATGATTTCAGTGGAAAAATGATTACAGAACTTTTCAGCAAGTTCTTTTTATGCTATATTTGTTACCCAACGGGCTAATTTCACCCTCAATATCAAAGACTGATAAGAATATTGATAATGTTGAAAATGAATACCATTGATTTTTATCGTGTTTTCCTGTTCTATGGTATCCTCCATGTATTCTGTCAGATAAATTTCCTATTTTAGCCGGAGAGCGTGGATCCAATCAAGGTCATTAAATTTTTAATACAGAGTGCCGCTAGCTGATACCATCTGAATTAATGATTATACTGCACTCATGCGTAAGGGCGACTGGGTATAGATATATACATTCATCGTTCCTATAGCTGTGAGCTTCACGTGTAATTAATATGATTGCAGGATATTCTGAATCTACAGTAGCTGTGTCTGTGTGTATATACACGTATTTATACAGTATAATTATATATAGATATATATATATATAAACCGGGCCTGCCAATATTTCCTGTCATTTCACATTAATTGCATTCGGGAATCAAATTATTTGTATCTGAACCTACTGAAAGATTAATTTGTTATATTTCGAGCAAACTTTTATTCGTGGTAATCAAATCATTTATTTTATTGGTTCTTCATATCGCAGAGAACGAATATATTCGATTTGAATTAATTTTTTCGGTATGACAATCATAATTTGTTTGCCACGGATAAAAACTTACTTCTAACAAATACATTTTTTTTTTAGTAGGTTCACATTGTAATAAATCGTTTTTCTTGATGTAATGAGTCTTTTTCGGATACAAATCCGTAAAATAAGGGTGTCATCACCTACCAGGATATTCCTTCCCTATAATTCCTCGTTTACGGTGTCTCTCGGTAACTTTGGAATTTTACCTAATAACGATAGTGTTTTTTTTTTTGTCAGTTTTACGTTTTGATAGAATTCTGCATGAGCTGAATTTTCAGTGAGAATAGTGAATACAGATAGAAATATAAGGTAAAGAAAAACAATTTATTCATTTTAGAGATGAGGAGAAAAAGAACACTGTCTTTGGTGATTGGTAATTTATTAAAGTTGAAATTTATCAAATTTAAAACATTTAGAATCGATACTTGATAAACTTTCAAAAACTGATTGGATTCAGACGTTTGGAAGACTCGAAGACGAAATCGAAAACGGTACGAAAATTGGTTTTTCTCACACCTGGTCGCAAAATGCCACTTTTCGCCTTCGGCTCGTGCCGCAAATTGCATACTCGCAAAATAGCCTTTTGCGCCCTTGATACACAAATAACAATTTTTTACGTCCTCTACAGGAATAAGTGTCTTAATCATAATTTCGGCATCTTAGTTACGGCGACGATGAATCATTCGTGAGTTGATCTACGTCCTTCAATTTTGATTCTCTGTCTTGATCAATAATTTCCTCATCGAACACACAGATCTTTTTATCATTTTGGAGTATTGTTTTTTTTTCTTTTATTTATTTCAGCGGCATAATTGATTATAATCTAATGCGTAGATCAAAATACTAAACGTAGCTTAGTCGTTCAGGAGATACTATCCTGAATATACACGTAATATATGCGTATATTATATATATATATATATATACCATGGTCGATAACAAATGGAAGTGTTCTTACAGTTTAAGAAGTGAAAAATCGAGAATTCGTATTTACTTTTATAGTTTTTTTCTTCTTCTTCTTCTTCTTCGTTTTTTTTTCTTTTACTTTTCATATTTTCTTCATACATGTAACACATTTATATACCTGATGGTATACGCGCGTTGTTTAATTCATTCGTATCCTACAGTGGAATGGTATATAAATTATGGAATGTCTTAAATAAGAATTAGTAAGTCTAATTACATATCTGTATATATATATATTTTTATATTATGTACAAATTGTAAAATCTTTCGTGTTCTTTATTCCTTGTCTCTTCCTATTCTTCTTCGTTTTTGCGGTAAAATTAAATTTCATCCGTATTACGTCTATTTTCATTTTTCATTTTTTTTCTCCCCTCGAGATATTTATTCATCTCTCGCTTTATGAGGTCTTCGCGTTGGACTGAGGGTTCGAGGTGTTCGAATCGTCCGCAGATAAGATTTTTTCATATCTCTGTACTACTGCGAAAGCGAGATAGTAAAATGCGGAAGCTTACTGAGGGCTACGAAACAATGCTGAGGAAATAAAATATAGTGACGATGATTCGCGTTTTCATTGAACGATACGCAAAGCTTTTACCGCGGCTTCTGTTTCTCCACGGGGTCGTGCATTGCCGGTAAGAAAACCTCCCCCGACCGAGTTTTATACGTCGTACAATTTTATTTGTGTGAAACTATAAAAGACAAGGAAAAAAAAGGTCGAATAACGTGTGGAGAAACGGACGAATATAAAACTCTTATTTGAAACGTTCGCGCGTGAAATTCGGAAGAAATCAATAAGACATTATCTGTGTAAAACCGATGTACAGTCGAACCTAGCCCTAGCCTCTTCACAGATTCGGATATTTGACGATGCCTTTCTTGGCCGGACACTTTTTGGGCGATTTTTGACCTCCTCCCGTAACGTAACAAAATTGTACATTTTAAAATGAAGAATAATAATTTTTCAACTAATTTCGCATGCTCGCGATTTTTGAATTGGAAGTTGCATTTCTTCGGAGAAAAGCTGAAGAACAATAATCGTCGCGTTATGGTGATGGAGTGAGTTGTGCGCGCATCCTTCTGCGCAGCACTGTGCGGGAGTGCGAGGAGTGGGGAGCCTACATCTTAAGCGCAGAGACGGCCGAATAGGTGAGGTTCTACTGTATCATCCCCGTTCCAAAATCAATAACCTAAAACCACGTCGATTTTGAAAATAGTGTCCAATTTCTTTTTTCATTGTTTTATAAAAATCAAGAAATCGCTCGTGAATTTGTTCACCGAGGCAAAGATTCTCCAGCTTTTACTGACAAAGACTAATTAGCGTTAGGGTGAACTCGGCGAAGATGAGGAGAGGCGGGGGGTTGCTCGTAACCGGTTTTACCCGGGAAATTAGGTTTCCTAATATAGCAACAATTGCTAGCTGGCACGTTTCAAATAACTCAGTCCAAAGTCAGATGTTAACCTCGTTAAGGTTGAAACTGAGCCGTATTGTATCCAAGGGTAGTAGTCGGATACACTAATTTCGAATAAGATCCCCGCGAGGCTAAAGATTCCGAGGATATAATGTAATGCGCCTCTTGTGACGCACGTAGGGTACAATATCCTACCTATTGTATATTTACACCGTGATTTTTTATACTAATTATTCATCATCAAGCAATTTCTTCGCGAACAATCGTTCGGCTAGCCTACACTCGTCGCATTCTCCTTGGAAAACTCTCCTACCCTGATCAACGTATCGTAGATGTGTAATCAAGATCCTCCAGATCAAAAACACCAGTATTCAATATCCCAGCACTTTTCGCTTCCAGACACATCGAAGAGCGGCAATAAAGTTGGCAGGACTTTTGTTTCAACTGTTTTTTTGTTTTTTGTTTTTAGACAGAAGCTCTTCGATATTGACAATTGTCAATAACGAGGAACGGAAGAGTCTTCGCCGAAGTAGAAGACCGTCAGATGCTTGCTCTGTGCTGGTACAGCGGCGGTAGTTGGAGCAAGGGTGTCAACGGGGGTGGACAAAGTTCTGCCCTCACATTGAGAGACGGTAATTGCTGCATCGGCAATAGATGGGATATTTTACCGGGCGAACGTCGCACGGTGAAACGTTGTCTTCGTCTTTTTTTGTAAAAACCACTGCAGCGGCAGCTGCAAACCGACGCGTTGTCGTCCAGCGATATCGTATCGCCTTGGTTACCTATCTGACCCGACAGTATCGAGCCGTTCGCCGTTATCACGTCACCCTCCAGACGCACCGCCCCTTGAGCCGCCTGCGAAAAAATCTCGTCAAATACGACATTTCAATATTGAAAAATGACCGGATGGAGGAGAGATAATATCACCTGCAGAGCCTCAGCCTCGTCTCTCCGTTCGTCCTCGGTGTTCATGGTGACAAATCTTAGCACTAGAAGATTGAGCGAGGCGGCAACGATCGCCAGTCCGAACAGTATGAATATCAGAGCGAACATGACGTATTCTGGCTTGTTGTCCAGAGCGTTGTCCTTCTGGAGGGCGACCATGTCGCCGAACCCGATTGTCGTCAGGGTGATGAAACAGTAGTAGACCGAATCGAAGTAGGACCACCCTTCGTATCTGGAGAACGCTGCGGCTCCGCCAGCTATCGTGAGACTCGAGAGGGTCGTTACGACGCAGATGAGGTTCATTTCCGATGCCTGAAAATCGAAAGTTCGCATTTTAAGACTTACTGCAACAGACCACAGAGCGCCGGCAACACTCACTTGTATATCCTTGCAGTTCAGAAGACGCTTGACGCTCTGTATGACCACGGAAGAAAATTTGTTCAGCCGTTCTCCAATGCTCTGGAACATCACGAGGCCCAATGGTATACCGACCATGGCGTAGCACATGGTGAACAGCTTTCCGCCTATGGTGTTTGGCGTCGAGTGTCCATATCCTGATAACGAATACATAGAAAATTACCAACTGGATGGACCCAAGTCCCCCAAGATTCAACCCTTTCGACGGTATTGACGCCACATGGCGGCAAACATGGTTGTGCCCTCAATGTCAGCATGTTGACGACATATGCCATTCATCATTTTTCTATCAATCAAGTCGTACGAACTTTGCGAAAGTTGATATCTGCATGTTTTATGGACTGCTGATCACGACTCGCAGGACAAGTTTCAAGGTTGAAAGTTCGACCTCAAGTTCGTGATCAGCGACTCAACAATATTTGGATACCAATGTGCATCCAATATTAGGTTTTTCACTCATTGTGATCAAATTTTTGCCGTCGAAGGGTTTAGAAAAAAACATGGTAGCCACTGGTCAGGGTAAAGTCAGAAAGAAGATTCTAAAAAAGGTCACTGAAGTCATGGAGGAGTCAGAGAATCCGAGAAATAGTCAGGAAAGGCAAGGGATCTTTTTTTACTCCTTATAGTGGCCACCATGAAGAAGTTGACGATTACCAATCGTAGTTAGCACCGTGGTAGCGTAATAGAATGCTCCAGCAAATTTCCACTGCTGACCCGCCTTGTGTGGCTCCGTCTTCAGCACAACCGTCTCCATCACCTTGAAGTCGTCCTCGGTTATGTTGTACTTCCGTATCACCATTTTCTCAATAGCTGTAAGAAAAATCGAAAAAGGGGTCGGGGATGTAGATCGTTTGGCATTATCGAGTCCCGCGTGCATGAGGTACAAAAGTTTTTCAATTCTTTCAAGTTTTCCGGTCAAAGTTTCTCGAAACGATGTTGAATAATGTATCCGCGAGCCGAAGCAATGCATTTGGGTATAGAAACAAGGAGAAGCAAAGGCGTCCTCATCTGTGCAGAGTGGACTTTGCAGCGGAGTGGAGAAGAACGGGCGACACTCGGTTCCACCGGGTCGGCTGAGAACGAACAAATGTCTCTAATTTAAAGTCGCACAAAGGGATAAAGAAAGGGAGAGAGAAAGAGCTGTAAATATTTAATCGAGTCAACGGGGAAACTAAAAGCTTGATGAATTGGGTTCTTTACTTTATCTGTTTAACACTTTAAAGAAATACCCCCCGAGTCTCATCTCACAGGGAACGATGTTGCCGTGGGAATTCGTTCCACCCCTCACCTCTCAATTCCGTTTCCTTCACCTTTGAACTCCAACCTTCGGCCCTGTCGAATTCTGAGGGTTTTTATTATGAACTAGAGTAAAATTTACTTGACCACATTCTGCACAAGGGTCTCGACTCTTCTGCTACCTACAATCTTCGTAGATACAGCTTAACCTAGGACCACAATCAATATCGGTTTGTCTCTGACGTGACAGCCGATTGTCCCCATGAGTCAAGGATTGACGGATTAGGAAAGTTTATTGACGTTAAGGGTTGAACCTCTGGCCGGGCGACTGTACACCTCCGGAGTGTCTCAGTAACTGGGGGTTGAAACGGGGTTTTACTGCTGGGACTAATCGCGGGCTGATTTTGTCACCCATGCAGAGCGATTCCGAGGCTTGAGTAACATCATCCCGTTTCCTCATAGTCACCACTTTGCTCAACAACTTCTCGACATTCACGTCTTCCTAGCTGGGGTTTGTGTGCCACATACTTTGCTAAGCGTGTCAGTATTTGCCTGTCTCTTGTTTCTCGCTATATCTCACAGTCGGAGTATGCGAGGATGAGGAAGAGGGACGACATAAGAGCTTCCAACTAGGTACATGTTATCACACACTGGGCAGCGAAGCCTTACTGTTATGCTACAAAGGCAGACCTTCTCCGGTGTCGAGCGCTTTCGACGTGCCAAGATATATTCAGGTACAACGATCAACACTTATCAAACTTCGGAACGAGTCTGATCAAAGGAAATTTTGAGTAGTATTCTGGGTCTTTGAGGATCGACCTTGCTCACCGAAAGCCTATCCACATAAATTTTTGGTGTACAATTGGCGTCCAACTTTCAATGACTTCCAAAGACCTTGAACGACTTCCTGAGGAAAATAATTCCAATCTATTCCATGGATTTTCGCGAATAGTAAAAGGATGCTGAAGACTTTGAAATACCTTCAGAAACCTGCAAATGACTTCCAAAGACTTCTAACAATAAATACTTCAGACCCCAGTGTGTAATGGATTTCCCAAGTGAATATCCCCTCGTTTCTGACAGAGGTTCGATCGAACCTGAAATGCGACTGGATTGTAGTGGCAGCGGAATCGATTCCTTTGAAAAGTGTCTGCAATTACTAATTTTCCCAAAATACTGTGTTTCATGGAGGCGTAAGATAACATCGAAAGTGGTAAAAGAAAAAAGCAATACGGCGAGGGTGTGGCTCTGGTGGTATCGAGTTGGCACCCGAGGGCCGGTCCACATTGCGGGTATGAAAGATGCTCGAAAGTGTGTCGTTTAGGAGATTGTATCTCGGTCATGACCTTGACTTTTGGCGAGAAGTATTCCCGGTACATCGAAAAGTTACCCGGTACCGGTGATACGGTCCTCTCTCTTTGAGGATTGAAAAATCAATCTGTGAGGCATGTTCGGGCTCCGAGCATCGGGGCGAGATCAAAGGGGGAGCAACGGCGCCACGTTACGCACATTATAGGAAGAAAAAAAAAACGCGAGTCATGGAGCGAAGGTTCAAACGTTCAAAGGTCACGTTTTCTTCTCACACACGGATTGACCTTATCTCGTATCGTTATTCCGTCGATCGATACCGTCTAGAACTCCTTCCTACTCCTCGGCCATTATTCATACCGACAACTTACCGTTGGTGACTGAATTAAAACTAACACCCAAATCTACTCTGAGCGCCGCGGGACTCTGCTTAGTAAGTACATAAACGCGTACTACAAGGAACCGCCACTATACTGTACGGAATTTGATTATGGGGGTTCGGGGATTTAATCCACCCCACAGGTTTGCCTGACTAATTTTCCTATTTGTCCACAAAGTTACCTCGTATAGGATTGAAATTCCGAGTGTAGAGAAATTCTATGATGCGTCGTAGCCAACTTATTCATTGATGAATGTTTCAAAGCACGAGAAGTTATAGTGAAAAGGGTTTCAATCCTACCATCCAAAGCTTCCCAGCGTCGTTTTTCAGTTTCGGATTCGAGGGCGTCGAAGACAGCGGCGCCAATGAGGAGGTAGGTGAACGTGCAGACGATCAACGATAGGGTCCGGACGTTTTGCTTCTTCATTCTCTAGTGAGCCACATGCTCACCAGTAGGGCCAAGGCCTTGGCCCTAACTACTTGCATCGCTCAGTGGAGGTAACCGTTAGAGGGTGTCCGGCCCATGGTGCTTTTCTTTGACCCTGATCTGTGTGACAGTCCTAAAGGTGCTTCGCTCCTTTTCCTCTTCGAACCCCACGTCCTTTCCGCTCGTGATATCCGATGCTACAGTATCTTCTCGTGGTCGTTTTTCAGGACCTTTTCGCCGCAAGAACTTCGGAACAACGGCTTCGTTTCATCTGGAATTAACACTGAGCTTTTGATATCCTCAGTGAAGACTATAGACGGCAATTCATACCTGCAGTCTTCAAGCCCCGTTGATCCTCCTCTGTAAATGGCAAAAGATTCAGCAGAGTAATGTAGCAGTGCCTTCGCTGCTCCCACTGCCATGTCTCCTCCATTCCTTAGCTCAGCCCGAAATCTTCAGCTCCCGCTATTCAGTGGCTTGAACAAACAAAAAATCAATCAGTCACACGAGAGGAACTGGAATATGCGATCACAGCTTCCGGCTCATGATCTCCCAGTAATTACCGGAACGACTAGCGTCATCGACGACCATCAAAACAGCAATTATCTACCCGCTGTCACTTGTTTCTACATCGGATAAGCTCATCGGCACGTTACGCAGAGGGCCCATTAACTCTGAAATTACGTCGATGGCCGAAATTCGGGGAGCATGAAACGCGCTCGGGAATCGTTTACCCAGTTTGCTGATAAACAATGCGGCATGATTACGTTTCGTTGTTTGATAAGGGTGTATAAAAAATGCTCGCGTCCCTGATTCGTTAATAATTTTCCCAGTTCCGTTGTATCCAGGAGGAGATTACGACCACCTCCTCCTTCCTTCCTCCGTTATCCCCTCGGACTCTGACGAGGAGAGCCCACCCTCTTCTCAAACCCGAGACTTCATCCCCGACTGGGATTTCTACCCATCTGAATCCGTCACGAGGCAACAGCCATGGATCCCACCGTAAAATGGAACCATCAAGACGGCTTGCCGTCATTTTGGCAGAACGTAATTTATTTAACCCTCCGGTATAAACCCTTAAAACTAACGATAACTCAGCTCTCATATTTTACACTCGAAAAGAAAATGAGATATTACGAAACCATGCGAAAGCTACTCATTCATTGAAATTGAAGCCTTCGTGCTTACCGCCCGGCAGGCAGCACGGACACCTTAATTCTTCCATAAATTTTTACGTAGCTTTTACCGAGGGTTGAAAAAAGACTCTGTCCATACCCAGGGGGTGGAATTTCAGCCGTCCACTGACCAGTTTCAGGCAAACGCTCACGACGTTCGTAGGCTCGTTTCACTCGGGGAAACGCACTTGTACGTCAACCGCGATTGCACTTTATGTGCGCCCCAGTACCCTGGATGTGGTCGTGTTAGTCAGGGCTGGGAATTACCCCAACCTGTAGGTTTAACAATCCGAGACTAATTGGGATTTCGAGTGTACTTTGCGATCATACGGCGTGGATTATCTTGGCCAAGGTTAACCAAAGAACGTTTTTCACGTTACCTTGGTCGAGCATCGATCGACTGTTTTTCTCAGCTCCGTTGCTGCAGGAGCCTACGGGCAACAGTACTGATCAGCAATGTTCATAAAATACCCTCTTTGAGGACGGTCATGGAAAGTCCAGATGCTACGGCGTCCCTGCGCTACTCGGAGTTATGACCAGTCAGCGTTTTTTACCACTGACATCAATCTTTAAGGCTGTAATAACGTCAGCGTGCGATTCTTTGTTTGTAAAAAAATTCTGCCCCCTCTGCAATGCGAACGTCGTGGTTCTATTTCATCTTGTTTTAGGGGCTGAAAATTCCGGAAAATTCTGAACATTGGATCACTCAATGTTTCTGCAACTAGTCGCTGATTGATTTCCAGAATAATCTACAGGGCTTAGAATTCTCGGTGTGGTATTTTTATCCCGAATTCAATTGATTTTATAGAACATTCGGGGCAAAAGCTTTGAGGCGAGAAAAAGGTGCGTGTTAATCAATACATTTTTCGCACTCTGTTTCTCTTGTCCTGCGCAGGGTGATTGAGGACATGTTTTTCTACCTCGTCGTGGTGCATTGATCGACGATTCCAAAATCGTTGAAATCCGGAGGCTGAAGATTTTTTCACGAGTCATATGATAGAGAAGACATTTTACTTGACGTAAACCCTCCTTCAATTTTACACGTCAGGAGTTTTTCCTGCAATATTGAAACTCCCACGGTCTTGGCTCGCCGGGTGTCTCAATTATCTACTTGTTGTGTTTCCGTTTAACACGCCATGATAAAAATGGTGAACGAGGAGATTTGAATGAAACGAGCTTTCCACTCTCTTAAGAAAGAATTCATACAATTAAATAGTTTCTCAGAGACATTTTGGAATGGAAAAATTCTCAAGCCGATTCTCAATGTCTGTCTTTAAAAAATCGCACCGATTTTCCGACTCAAAATTTCATAGAATCATGTAGAAAAAAATATCCAATTGGATTGAATGTTCAGAATATTTTTCGTAGCTTGTTGGTCGATATAACAGAAACTGACGTCAGAATAACAACTTTGATTGGTTTTTTTTTATTATTGCGTTCAATAAAGTCTTTAAAATTGTCAAAAATTCGACGCAAAAGTTTTTATCTAGTTCTTGAAATTTTTTTTTTTTTAGAAATGTAGAATAATTCTGATAATTCGAGTATTTTCGTACATTTGGAGTTCTGAAATTACGACTGTGTATAATTAATATTCTAATTGACGATTCTGGGTCAGGTATTCCTGTTATAGCTGCAAAGTTTTTGTCACGACCGGTTAGGAGCTAGGGTAGCTGTTTTTAATCCAAATTTAAATTAGTCAATTTTACGAGTAAGCCGGGGGAGACCGAAGTTCGCGCATCTCTCGCGTGCTGAAACTATTTGAGAAAAATGTTGGTGGTATTCCAGATTTTCGAAGAAAAAAAAAACTATACCTACACAGTAGAAGACATAAAAGTGTTTTGTTGAAATTTTCAATTCTGGTCTAGAAGGTAAAATAAAATAGGGGTGAAGAAATTCTTAGGGATGGAAATCGTTCCACATTTATAACTATAAAGATGATGTATACAGGCATAAAAAAGTTGGTAAGTGGGTGAAAAGTTTGAACTCTTACTGTATTCGGCTTCGTTGTGTTTTTTTTTTTTTTTTTTTGAGCTCTTTAAATATATCCTCGTACCCCTTATAGTGGTGAACCATCTTTCTCAAAGGATGTTAAGTTACGAGGGTGAACAACTCTTCGACAATAGCAGGCCAAAGATGTTCTAGGTGATGAAGTAACCGCATTGCTGCTATCTCTGACATTTAAAATTCACATTAAATGATATTTCCGACATCATCTAATTTCTCTAACCGACATCACAGAAGTTCGGCAGGGTTAAAGCCCTTAAAAAGTGGATTTAAGGGGTTGTAATCGAACTGCAGCACACAAAAAGGGCGAGAGACGGTATCTTTACAGACCGACCGCCGAAAAAATGGGTGAACTCGAATTGCTTAAACTTTGCGGCAAAAGCATTGTTAAAAAAGTCACTTTGAAGCTTGAAATGTCGGTTTAAAAATGCCCTTTTAACATCTAATCTACGTCCTCTCTCACCAAAGTTATGCTGCATTGGAGTAACTTGTGCGAAATTGGTAAAGTGAACTTCGACTTCAGAGTGCTTCGGGTATGAGACTGATAATTTTTCTTCGTCAATCTCCGAGAAGGATAATTCAGTGCTTATGCAACGTCATTTATGTTAAGAAAAAATTCAATAATATCATAAAATTAGTTAAAATATTACAAATGAACTTGATATTGAATTAAAATAATTTATTTATGAATCTAATGTACAGAAAAAGAATATAAAAACATATTTTTTTATGATACCTCTTTTAATTTCTTTTTCTTGAATATCTTTTGATTTTTCTTCTGTCTATCAATGATAATAATTTAGAATTGTTCAACAGTGACACCAAATTTTTTAGTAGTTTTTTTGGTGGTGATGAAACTTTGAAAATGGCTTTTTGTACGGTTCGTTTTTCCCTTACATTTTTAGCATTATTTTTTTGGGAAACTTTTTTCCTCAATGATGGATAACTCGAGGTGTCATGTGTCCATGATTTAGGGACTTTATGAATCGTGCTTCAAAGATGACATTTAAAGCTTCGAATCGCTCATTTAAGAAATTTTCTCTGCTCCTTTACACCGCTTTCAAGTCGAAGTACATTTTGTAGATTTTGACACGAGTTGGTTTGAAGTGACGTAACTTGAGAATATAGAAGCGAGTTTCAGACATTAAAAAAACATTTTACACAGGACATGCGATTGAAGCTTGAAAATACGTCCTTTCAACAACCAATTATCTCCAATTATCGCATGGTTAGTAAAGTACTTTCCTGCGGGAAACCGCGTGACCCGTTAATTTTCATGAGTACCAATGATCCACTTCAGAAATTAGCCCATCACGTGAGGATTTTTTTTCCTCTCATAAAATTGCATTAATTTCGTTAACTGAGGATGAAATTAGTTTTTTGGTTGATTTTTATTTTTATCTAATGCCCTTTTTTTCAACTAGCCTCATTAATTTCCAAGTTCTCGGGAAAAAAATATTAGACTCTCGACGAGTATTTCTAATTTTCTGGCAACCCATTGTGGAAAACTTTTCAACGATGTTCATAACTTATGGAAAAATATGGAGTCAGAATTTTCTTCTTTTTTTTCATTCCACAGTGTAAAGGTTGTTCCAAACTTTACTTGTGACATATCGAAGCTCAAGCCGTTTTGGACCAAGTTTTGAAAAACTCTGAATTGAATCTTAAAAATTATAGAAATTTCAGAGACTGCCTAAACTTCGTTCAGTTTATTCCCCCCACTAAACGCGAAGAAGAATTGAAGAAAAAACTTCCGTAGACGTTATTTGGTTCCAGAACGCCAAAAATAATCATCAAACGGGTATAAATTGTATTTAAGAATTCATTTTTATTCCCAAAAGTTCTGAGCTTCATCTCCCGAATTTTATCCGCGTTATTAAACGGGGATTGGATTCGTGTACTTGAAGGGGTGAGCAATTATCGGGTACTCGGGGGTCATGCCTCGGTCCACAGAAAGGGTTTTCTTGTATCAAATTTTTGATCCGAGGGATGATCACCCTTTGAGTAAAAGTATCCAGATTAGTCGCTGAACTTTATCCAAGAATATCAGTCATCCACTTTCAAAAGTTTTCCGCGCCCCTCTCGAAGCACGATATAATTAATAATCACAATTACTATGACGTAGTTCAATATTTTCTTCCATGATCATTTTGGCCCTCGATTATTACGTTGATCTGGAAGAGGCGAGGATGTCTCAAGCTAGACGTGATGATATTTTCCGAAGAGTTTTAAACTCGTCAGTGATTCTTCAAACCAAATGAGCGAGAGAGGAGAAAAATCTCTTTGACTTCTTGAGCCTTGAAGTTGATTGGACTTGATTTTACTTTTCGGCTCAAAGTCTGATCGTAATTCGACGAGTTTATCCATGACGTCGCATCAAATTTCATATCAACCAACACAGATACGGGACTGAATATTTTTCCTCAATTTCTCATCCTCCTACCTTCCTATTAGAATTCGCTTCACTGTGCGAGGATACTGCGAAGGGTCAAAAGTCGAGGGTTTAAGGTGTGAGATTGAGGTTAAATTTTCGCTTAAACTTATTATAGCCGCGTGTTTTCATCTTCTCTTCACTCAATTAAACTGGAATATTCAAAATTCGCGTGACACGAATGTGGACAAATATTATAATATATGGGCTAAACTGTTTTTCAAATGGCGATGAAGACTAGCATTCATAAAACGATATTTTAGCTCTTTAATTTTTGACAAAAAAAATTATTCAAAAGTGACAGATACACTTTCTGATTGGCTGTGACGTCAGGATCCACATTTCAACGAACGGGCGCCATAAAACGCTAACGAATTTCGAAACGCTATTTCGTGGGGGTTGGTGTAGTGAAAAACAATACAAAAAATACTGTTTGAAGATCGAAACCCCAGCTTTGATTTGAAAAAAAATCGGAGATTGTAAGTTGAAAATTGTGGCCGTTATGGCCACTGAAGTAGCAGCCCGCGAAAAGCGGCGTCGAAATTTGCTGCCACGATCATTCCGCGTTGTAACGACTTGTCCGATCGTTTCAAAATTCATACAGTACTTTTGAATTATTATGAACTAAGCTTCTAGAGACGAGAATTTGTTCCGTCTTTCCGTTGCTGTTATGGCCTTTGAAAAAAAAAATGAGATACTCTCATACTTTCAAAATGGTATCAGAATTTGATTGAACTTTTTATCTGGTGAATGCATCATGTTATAGGCAATTATATAATTTTATTAGTCATAAAGCTTTGGACAGAAACGATTTCTGTTAAGACTACATTCCGAGGGTTTTTTTCCACTGTAAAAAATAAAAATGATATAAAGAACAGGGGAAACGAGTTTACTTCCAACTGTATAGTTATTACTTATTTATGACGTGGAATATATTCTAACAATTCAAACAAATTCGTGTGAAAACTCAATTAAGTTAACTTTAATTATCGATTATTCATTAGGAAAAACTGTTTCGAAACCGTGATTAATTCACGTCTGCGATAATTAACAGAGTAATTTGAGGCTGTGCAGGTTCTGACATTCTTCGGGTTGGTTGGGTCGGTTTAGGTACCCGAAAATTTCGGGTTACCCAAAAATTCTGATGGCGGGTTCCACGGAAAACTTGAGTTTCCCAGAAAATTTCGAAGTTCGAGGATATTTTCGCTCTTCCAAATATACCGTCATTTTTTTTTATTGAACAGAGATTCTCGAAAATATCGAATTCGTATGATTTCCAAAATTCTGTATAATCACAAGAGACAGTTTCTTAGCTGCCAGGATAATCGTCAGTTCCGGAGATTCAATTTTTTTTTCCCAAGTCAGTCCAGAAGCCCGCCGGAAAATAACTTATTCAAATTCTTTCATATCTGCTTCGCATTATTTCAGCACATCATCGTGAATGATTGTCTATTTT
>JAFFZH010016182.1:112290-146115 GCA_018420115.1 Euura saliciscinereae | reverse complement strand
AAAAAAAAAAAAAGACAAATTAATTAGTAAAAATCTAGGAATTGGCAGAGATCTTGATCTTAGCCCTACTATCGAAGGAACCAGAGGTCCTGGAGAGGCCAGACTTAGAGTGCCTTTTTTCATGTGATTTGCAGAGGATCCTTTTTGGGCACGGTCGTTGAAAACGGAATACATTCGCCATCGCAAAAAACTTCGGATCGAGTAAAAATTCTAACATCACGTAGGGAGCACGTTTTGGCACCTGGGTAGTCGTTTTTGAGCATTTTCGAGAGTGGTGTACGTGACCCCCTCATTTCTTGTAAACACGGTTTCAGCCGAACTGCTGAAACGATTTTGATGAAATTTGCAGAGGATAGTTTTTTTGCCTCGAAAATGTGCAAATTTCATTTTAGACCCGATTCGACTTCCGGTTCAGAAATGGCGATTGCTAATTTTGTAAATTTTGAAGATACAACAGCGAGCTTTCGAATACAGCCTCCTGATCACGAATCAAAATTTTTGAAATTTTTGAGGATTTTTTTCGGCACCCGCGTCTCGGTGTCAAATCATTGAAGTTGCTTGTAAACCAGTTTCAGCCAAACGGCCGAACCGATTTCGATGAAATTTGTACTGGATCATGGTGCCACTCTCTAAATTTGAATCAGTGAAACTCACTGCGAAACAGTGTATATACACTGATTCGCAGTGAGTTTCACTGATTCAAATTTAGAGAGCATGGCCACTTTTTTGCGGAAAAAAAATTCCCTGACATTTCCCTGACTTTCCCTGACCTAAATATAACTTTTCCCTGACTGAAATTTGGACGAATTAGTGGTTATTCAAGTATGTAATAATAATGCTCTAAATCCACGGTGAAAGAAAATGATTTTTGAGAAAACTTTTGACTGCATAAATGTCGCTGGGGATCTTTTATTCTGTCTTGTTTCATATGACCATGAAATTCCTTTGCTTTTCCCTGACTGTTCTTCGGATTCCCTGACATTTCCCTGACTTCCCTGACAATTTTTCGAATTCCCTGACTTTTCCCTGATTTCCCTGTTTTCCCTGACGAGTGGCCACCATGTGGATACTGTTTTTACCCTGAAGGTGCGCGATTTTCATTTTAGACCCGATCAGACTTCCGCGGTTTTCGAACCGCGGTCGCTAACTTTGTCAATTTTGAAGTCATAAAAGCGCTCCTTGGAATACTGTCTATTGACTTCGAATAAAAATGTTGATAATTTTCTGAGATTTTGAATATTATATCCAAATGAACTAGCACTGTGCGATCGAGCCGCACTCTGAAAAGCGATTAGCTTCTCGGCTAAAACGGGCTGGTTTGGACGATAGGATCAATTGTTGATGAAATAACTGAATTTGGGAATTCGACTCAATAGTAGACCAAAATGACGATCTCCACCAATCGCGTGTCTAATGACAGAAGGTCGTAAGCGCCATTGTACGATTTTTTGCCGTTTCTAATGCCAAAAGGGCGTATAAATATTTTTTTTGGTAATTTCCACTGCATGTCTCTGATGCGCGACTTAAAGGTCTTCCCTTTTTCTCTGTTCTACAGCACGGCTTTCATCGAGCATAAAACCGAACCCTTGACATTTCTGAGTTTTCCGTGATTCAGTTTTTATGTCTCCAACTCATCAACGAGCGTTCGTAAAATTTAAAAGCTTTACTTTCTTGGTGAAACGAACATTGTAGAAATACGTGATGATAATACCAACCCACGCAGAGGTTTTCCTCCACTTTCCAAGATTTCCTCCAGTGATTGAAACTATAACGAGAGCTCTTCACCCTTTCAAACGCCACTCGTTAAAAACTTAAGGAGGCGGGTATTATATCGGCATTGAAATAACACAGTTGAAAATATAATATCAGGATTTATTGCTTCAAAAAACTGCTTATTCCAAATAAAACGACAATCTCTCTTTTTCGGATCGAAGGTCTTAAGATAAACAGTAAGCAAAAATTGACCAAAAACCATTTTGTAATATAAACGTTGAAAAAATTATAAAAAAAAATACAACTAACAAAATACAGATCAAAGTTCATCGAGAGTCACGGATTGGTCATGGAATGAATGATCACTGGATATGAGTCGATATTAAAAGGAGAGAGAGAGAGAAAAAAAATTATGAAAAACAAAACTAAGAATGATTATCTGCATTTTGGAAAAGAGATCTGACTTGTTTTTTTTATTATCTACGGGTTAGCATGATCGATATAAGTTCTTATAATCCTATCATTGATTAGGTCTAAACTCTAAACTATGCTAAATAATAGTTGCGTGTTTAAGTATCAGTCGGTGTGTAATGCTAATTATAACTCTAACTATATCCTAATTACGTCTGAGAATTAAGGCAATATAATATTCAAATATGTTTCTTTTTTTTTTATCAAAATATCATTTTACTCTCTAATAAGGCCCGTTTTTTTTTTCTTCTTCAATTTCATTAATTACTTAATTTCATTGATTAGATAATTAGCTCACTGGTTATCACTGCGCGACATAATTATATCATCGATAATTAACTATTCTGTGTACACGTATGATTAAAATATGTGGATAGTTAACTGCGAGCCGTTCGAAGGAACTTCAATCTTAGTTTGAGACGAGATATTGAAAACTGAAAAAAATGTGTAAAATTTTTGCTTATCGGCAAATTTTCTTTTCATATCTGTGGGGTTACAAAGCACCCGGTAAAGATAAAATGAAAATACATAATCACCGTTGATCCTTTGGTATACTGCGAAAAGCGTAAATCAGTTTAATATCGTAGTCCAGGTTCAAGATCAAGGCCCTAAATTGGCTTAAAAAATAATAACAACTTTCGAGTCTGCGGTTAAATCTTGAGAAGTCTGTTGTAGAGGAAGATCATCTTTCCAGTCTCGGTCGTGTGCATCAGCTTGTACCTCCGTTCGGTCAGCTTTTGAATCAGACGTTTCGTCTCCGCCTCGGTGTGATGGAGGCTCCATCTGATCGATAGAACAGAAATCCTCGTCACTTCCCTAGGGATCGTGTCCAGGACCTGAAAATTATATTTGGGTTCAATTAACCGCCGCTCTGCCATGCATGCGTAGACACAGCCCGAAAACCCGACTGAACGCGTTACGAATTCACTCAAACCGAGGCAAGAAATTGCAAAACTTTAGACTTTGAAGGTTCTAGAAAAACTAGAATCTTATACAATATAAAAAATCATCAATATCTTATCCAAAGTTCATTACAGATCGAAAAAAATGCCATTTTCTTTGGCATTGAATGAGGGAAATTGAAAACGAAAATTTTTGGACCAAGTTATCAGCGAAAGAAAGACTGAATTTCGGTAACTGACCATAACTTATCAGAGAATTTCTTGTTCTCAGTTTCCCTCATTCACATGATGAAGAATTGCTCTTCCGAAGAAAATGAGACGTCAAGTGATTTTTGAAGAAAGTCAAGTTTTCGGTGTCTAATGAACTTTGGATAATAATGTAATGATTTTCGGAGTATGTAGAATTTGTTGAATCGGGCTGTACTGGTCCCCTTAATTCTCACACTGTAGAACGTGAGCTTTGTATAATTGCCGACAAAATTGAACTGCAAACTTCATCGCACACCCGGCTTTGTATTTAGATGGAATAATCTGACAGAGTACTCGGCTTACAGCATCAGAATACCCAAAGTTATAAGAAACTGAATGCATGATACAAAGGAGTGTTTATAGCTCAGCTTGACTGAGTTTAGACAAGACAAACTCGAGACGCGGGTGAGTCGTCAGACGTAAAACGTTTTGTTTCGGGATTTTCGAGCTTTAATTTAGTAACAATTTTGGACCATCGTCGCCATTTCAGTTCACGAAGAAGGACATGCACTTAGATTTTATAGCGTATGGCATCCGGCACTTTTGCCGACACCGCGAGAGCACTTTCGTCCGTTAGAGTTGCGGAATTCTATAACATCATGCGACGCGGTATAAAACCGCAGGTGGGTGCAGAAACCGCTTTGTGGCAATCGGATTTTATTTTTAAACGTATCGCTCACCTGTGCATCCTGCGCATCCGGACTGTCCAAGCTCAGGTAATCGAGGTTGGTGCAGTTATACGCCAACAGGACGCTGTACAGCGGAAAACACTTCAATCTAGTTGGCGGTAGACTTTCGTCCGGACTGACAAGGCTGTTTGGTCCTTCGCCAAGTTTGGTAACTTGCACCTCTGACTCTTGGTGATATGTTATCTGGCACGGAATAAAGTTGAGAATATTATCATCGACAAATTCACGATCGAGAAAAGAATAAAAACGCCGGAGGCGACGAAGCTCCAGATATTTTATCCAGGAAAAATGAACAAAGTTCAATTGCTTCGACAACATCAAAGGAAAAAATCACTGGAAATTGAAGACGAAGGAACATGTCAATTGGGATGAAACATTGCATTGATATAACGTCGCCGAATCTCACCTCTTTGGTATCCTTGTCTGTGCTGAGACAGGCATGAAGGACTCTGGTCTTTGGGTTTCTGGTGCTCCTGTGGGCCTCGAAGAAGCTGCGTGGATCTGTCAGGACCAGAACTCCTCGCCAGCTCATATTCGACTCAAGCCATGTCGTTGTCGAAACGGCGCCTACCTGGAGATGATGCGGTAATTAATGACACGGAATTATCTCTACAGCGGAAGATATGCGGTTCACGTACGTCTACCGTGGCAAAGTAGGTACACGGCTGAATTTCAGCCGACCGAAAATGACGACCGGGCGCGGAATACAAATTCATCCGCTTCACAATCAACAATCAAGAAATTTGAATGGAAGCCCTCGGCTGGTAATTTGCAACGGTTTGTTCAACGAACCAAATACGTGATCGACATTCGTTCGAAGATTCGCGATAAATTCTTCAACTTCTCTCCCGCTATTCGTCCTGTTTGGTCAACGCTCTGTACACCTGGACCAGTGAAACTGACGGTGTACCCAAGTTCTCTAAAAACTTTTCCGAGTTTCCAGTTGTTAAACGACGAAGCACCATGCATGCAGGTGCTCTCAAGATTTTTAATTTACCCAAGTTCCAGACCCCGAACTTGGCTGCTAACACGTGTCACTGTTCAAATTTGACCGAGATTATTTCAAAGCTCCACAGGCTCGACCCCCCTTTGAGTAATTAGAACAGACACAGAGGCGGATAAAGCCACGAGCTCAACGAACCAAAGAGCAGGAAATATCGATTCCCCTCGAGTTGGTTAATTGTTGGTCCTAAATTTGGCACATAGACTCACCCTGCTTATGTACTCCAAGTAAATTCCGTTACGTTTTCCCGGTAACAAATTAGCCAGGTATTTTTCCTCTTCGGTTTGCGTAGCGTTCAGGGGATCCTGATGCGTAGTTGACAGCAGATGAACCTCCCTTATGTATGTCACCAATTCAGAATTGTCCATTGGTACTCTGTTCAGCACGTGGTCCCTCTTTATATTGTCGTTGAAAGCCTGCCTCCTGTCACGGGGTAAACGTGTCCACATTAAAATTATGACCTCGGTTATTTTTCCACTTGAAAATAATCAGCTATATTATTCATCAAATTTAGCAGGATTCAGAGTTTCGATAACAGAATTTTATGTATGCCACTTTGAGACGCAAATATCCTCCAGAAAAGTGGAAATTATGATCCTCAGTCAGAGAGTTCCGGACCTTTTCACTGATTTATTACTCCTCCACGGATTAGTACAACTGCTCAATCGAATCGAATCAACGCCGGTGAAAAATTCACTCGACGTATCGGCCAGCGGAAAAGAGATGAATTACTGTTCCAGACCTTCGAACGGACTAAATCGTGAAGCTCAATTTTTTATGAATTATATTTTTTGCTAACATCGCACCGCCTCTTCTCCATCAATCCAGAATCCCAGCACCCCTGTCGATCTGTCCACCCTCAACACCCGTTAGACTCTTTATCTTATCACCAGATGCCCTAGGATTTCGAAGGTCGGTATTCTGGCAGTGCCTCCATTAAACTTCCATTCCGTCTGACTCATCATACAACAAGTACAATCGCTCTTTTGGAAGATGTTAGCAAATGTAGTTGTCGCATGACCCCTTTTACGAAATGTGATTCACACGGAGTAAACATCAGAGATAGTGCCTCATTCAACGACTGTAGGTGAATCAGTCAGTTCTCGAAAGAGCAAGAAACTGTTATAGTATACCAGACAACATTACTATCACGCTGGTCTTGGTAGAACAAATTTCCTACAAGCTAGTTTAATTTCTCGAGTTAGAGTCGTGCTGTGTTCTCATCCACTATAGGTTACACAAATGCTAGATCAGCCGAATGCCTCAGTGACAAACATGATTACTGAAGAAGCACTCAAAGAGTCTCACTTTCAGACCCTTACGTATAGCTCCGGGGCAAATTGTCTCCTCGAAGTCGATGGATTCGTAGAGGTTTAGGAACGCTACTTATGGCTGGTCGTTTGCACTCGATCCACCATTCTTGGCGAGACGCGACACAGACATAAATCACCCCATGGTGCATACCGAGACTAGTCTAAATGCGAATAACTGGCAGAATACTCCGGATCAGATTAATCTTCTTGCAGTTTTTTTCACAGACGCCGGTTGCCACGAACGAAAATAAACTCGTATCTATTGTAAAAGGGTGAGTGGGGGTATAAAAATGTCGGTCTATTACCGGAATGACGTAGCCAAATTCATGCTCCATCGTCCGGCCTGATTTATTTTCGCTATCCGTAATACATATGTATATAAATTTTTTTTTTACACTACTGAACCCACCTCATATCAGCGGCTTCACTCCAGACCAACAGCAACGCCATGGCGGTTGAGAACGCCACCAAGAAAGCGAGACAGGGTGCCACTCTTCTGCACCAAGATTTTTTCTGACTGACAAGGGAAGGTGACTCGGCAGGTGAGGTCGCGATCGTCGGGGGAGCAGCTGTCCCTTGCAACCCCGGTGAAGGCATCCTTCGGGATGGTGAAAAAGTTTAATAAATGAAAATTTTGGCACAGCGGAATAAATAGATTATCATTACTCATTATTACACAGAGAACAATGGATTGATGTTACGGTAAATTTTGTCCACGGTACAAAACACGCGTCTGTACCAGCTGCCACTTGAACCGTGGCTAAGGGCGAATGCATGTGTGCGAGTTTGTTCACTTTCACGTTTCGCGCGTTACTGGTTTTGTTTTTTTAAACAAACTGCACCTTTATGCTGAAAGATGTTTCGGACGTGACACACGATTCGCGTCACTCGCTCGGGGAAGCCGTGTTTATTGACTTTGTGTGTGCGGGAAAACAAAGAAGTGATATTCTCACACGTGGAGATGGGTGTATGGAGCGCGTGTCTATACATAGGCTAAATCCTCACTGTGCCTCGATCCCTGGCTCTCTGAGTCAGATCGACTTTCTAAATGAATTTTTAACACGCTCATGGCTAACGCTCCTGCGGAGATAAATTCTGGCACAAAGAACGCGGTACCGGATCCCTTTACCCGCGTTCAATCCACAAAATCCAAAATGGCGATGATTTTCTAAAGCCTTAATCGTGTTTTTAATTCTTAGAATCAACGAAAACGAACGTTACTTACTTTGGCTTTTTTTCTTTCGAGACCTCCAGTCTGACGACGGTCCAAAAATTCAGTAGAGAAGAAATAGTCTCGACTCCAATTAATCCCGGCATTTATTTCGGGTTCTTTCATCCGTGACTGGCGATCATGAGTCGATTATCACCGGTCGATTAACGTCGCGAACCGCTGAATGCATTTCGTTACTCTTAAACTTATAGTATTATTCAAGTACATCGATCGAGAGCCACAAAACTTTGAATAACTTCAAGCATCACACTACAGGCTAGTATCGAACAACCACGTTTCCTTCCTGCTCACACACACACACACGCGCGCTCTCTCTCTCTCTCCGTCTTATCCTTAATGACAGAGTGTAAAAACCGTGGCAAACTATCCTCGGCTGAACGGAGTAGAGTAAGTCAGTCTCGTGCTGCCGCTGTCGCACTGCAGCGCAATGACTCCCGCATCGTACTGTTTAACAATTCATAACTCGACACACTGGTATATCTAAACTTACTCACATTACTCACACACAGAGAGAGAGACGGCGTCAACAACGAGAGGAGCCGAGCGTAAGATTTTGTGTATTCAAAATTGCGTACAGAATTCAAGCTTGTATATTTTTTCAAGTTTTATTTTGACCAAAGCCAGACACGCGGCTAGTGCCTCGAACGAGTGTCGACTGCCCCAGCACCTGGGCCGCCTGACGCTGGTTCTCTCGGTACAATGCCTTCGTGACTATGTATGTATATATGTGCCATGGTGTGTATATATTTGTACATAGGGTATCCTTAGCTCCGTCAGACGGGTATGACCGTCCTTTTCTATCCTGTCGAGCCACAGGCTCGGATAATGTCGTGCCTCTCGCTCTCTAGGGTCTAGAGGCGTAAGTTTATCCCTCTCGAGGCCAGGGGAAGCCGCAGGTAAGCCAGTAGTTCTCAAACCGCTACCTGCGAGGATTTACATTTTTGATGGAAAAATTGTGAATAAATATTATCATATTTCGAGCGTACTCGAGAAGATATATGCGAGAGGAAGTTCGACATCCTTATTCTAACCGACGACCATAATCAACGCGACAATGACGAGGAGAAACTACCTCGCGGTATATTTCACGATGGAGAAGAGAGACGGAATACGGAACGGAAATTACATCAGCTGTGGTGGAGATAGGAAATTCAGTTATTCCGACGATTCCCCGAGTCGATTGATCGATCGAACGCTGAAAACTCGTGGTTTTTTTTATTCTTCTCTTCGTTTACTCTCAACGGTGAAATAAAAGAGAATTTACATCTTAGACTTGGTCGTTTGTCTAGAGATAATAAAACGCAAGAGGTTTCAGTTTGTAGACAGAATGACGTCATTCGTATCAGGAATTTCATTCGTCAAGCACATATTAATTGCAACCAAGTGTGTGCGGAGACTTACGAGCTTTTAATTATCTATTCTTGCCGATTAATCATCAGGCAATCCCGACTTCAGTTTATAGGGACTAGGATATACCTATTGTATATACAACGTGATGTCACCTCTCGACTAAAAAACGTCGAGGCAAACTATCATTGTTGTTATTCAATTATTTGTCAAGCATCTTTTGTCCTGGCTACTACGCGAATCGATCAGCACAGACCATTAATCAACCCCATTATTATCGCAACTTCATTTCATACAACGGAAATTTGATATGGAGCGAAGAAAACCTCCAGCGTGAAATTAATTGCATTCGAATAACGCTGATCACTTTTATCACAGTGGAATTACTGAATGAGAATAGAATAATAATTGTGTGATTTATATGGTTTCTGGGAAAGTTTATAGGAGAAAAGTATATAAAAAAAACATAGTTCTCGTTTTTTCAAAAATTCTCATTCCAGAATAAATGTAAAAACAGAATCACAGGATAAATGGAGCAGCTATTTGTTATCGTGGAATTTCAGCAAATTCGAATCACCGGCTCACTAATGTTATAACATTAACGAACAAGAGTCTGTTCTAAATCCGATCAATTTTACCCGTGAGAGTGGATGATGGCTCCAACGTACTTATGTACCTGCTGATGGTGATTCCGCTCGTTTCCCCCAGCTGCTCGTAAAAGCGTCAATATTATTAGCAATTTAATTATAAGCACTTTCAGTTATTTTTATCTGCAGTTCATTCAATTTCCACGATATAACTCGTTCTGATCACCTGCGTTTGATTAAATTCTTCTCCACGTCAGATGCATTCACGAGGATCATAAAGATGCCAAAGTACCGCAAAACCCGGCTGGGATAGGAACGGACGAAAAACGCCATTGTAACAAAAAAAAGGATATTCACCACGGAATTACGTGTCATCTGTGCAAGGGCTAGCCAGCTGCAGCGACGAGATATATAATGTGAAAACACATCTCCTAGAACGTCACAGAGCTTTTTATCAAACCATTTAATCAATTCTCATTCCGTTCGCATCTGGCTCTCACATCTGACGAGATATATGGTGGAAAACAGTGAGCTCGTTAATTACGGTCTCTGGATTGTACAGTTGATATTACATGTCTGAGGGTGGGAATACTCGAATAAGCGATACCACTTCCGTGTCAGGAGTTTGAAGAAGATAATTAAAACAAGCGGGTTTGGGCTGACTATGAGCCGACCTTTGAACTTCTCGTCATTCACTTTTTCCCCCAGCTATTTTGAATTTTGCAAATATGACCTCAGATTCGTGATCAGCGATCCAAAAAACCATGTGGTACCAAATTTCATTCTAATTTGTTGATCCGTTCTCAAGATATCGTCATTTTTATTGTATTTTTTGGATTCTTGTTATTCAAGTAGTTCGAAAAGTACTGAACCGATAAAAACCAAAATCTAATCGGTTCTAAGTTGAGAAAATCCGCGTCGATTGAACCTAATTTGATCAAAATCCGCGCACTATAGTTCTCGAGATATCGTGGAGACAAAAATTGAAACACTAAACTTTTCATTTTCGGGGTGATTACAATAACTTTTTATTTGGAAACAGAGAAAAAGACAGTTAAAAAAAACTCTTCAAAAAAACCACAGCAACGATTCTTGTACCGTCGAACATTGGAAAAGAATAAAAAATACATGTAATAGACGGTATCGATCTGGTCGAGTCAAGTGAAGGTAAAATGTAGAGACTGAACTCCTTCTTGGTCTCTAACATTTCAGCCAACGGTATGAGAAAAAAAAAACTGTTTATCTATCAAACTATATATCTAATAAAAAAATGTTAACAAATTTTTTACAAAACATGTCGATTTTTATCCAACACGATGCAAAATACGAGGTTCATGAAGTCTGGTGGACGCCATTATTCGGAAATTTATTGTTTCATTAGGTGGAAAGGATCTCTCTGGATTTATCCATGTTCGATGTTGCCTGCCTAAAAAAATCACTGCCGTACATTTTTTTTGGTCGACAATTTTTACGATTCTCGCAAGACATCGCATAATCTAAAATCTAACTCATGTTTTTCGCAGAGAAGTCGACTAAGGTATTTTGGCGCCGAAGTGTTGAGCAAATAGAACCCGATGTGAACTATTTGAAATCCGAAATCCCTAAAAAAAAAAAAAAAAATCGAATCGAATGCTGAATAATAAATTCTGCAAAAATACACCGTAAACCTTCAGAGTTCAAGACTCTAGAACATGAGAGACTACCCACGATAACGAGACTGCTTTCGAGACCTCTCGTGCGCTCGCATCTTCCTCGACGAGGTCAATTGCATTAAATGTACACAACGACAAGACCGTCGCGCTCATTGAAAGGATAAACAAGTGCAGCTAAGCACCGAAGAAAAAAAGAAGAAGAAGAAAATCCACAGAGAAGTAGGAAAGATATTTGAAAAAAATGTCGAATCAAGTAGTTTGACAACAATTTACACATGATTCATTCGATACAAATTGTTCGAGCTTTTCTTGAAGCTCTCTCTCTCTCTCTTCCTCTCTTCGGAGTCGTAGTTTACACACTCGATGCAAATAAACATGAAAGAAGAAGAAGCAAAAAAAAAAAAAAAATTGGATAAAATGTTCGAGGACGCGGGTGGCGCAGACGCTGTCCAAAGCTTGCGAAGTATATAGAAGCTCGCGGTAGCCCTCCGAGCGACGCCCCCACGCCAAGCTACAACCAGTGTTGCTTCAACGCTTGTACTGAGCCCAGCTTGACGAACGACGGTTAAAGCATGACGGTTTTAACAGCTGGTAAAAATCCGTCAACGAATTAAGAAAAAAAAATAAAAAATAAAACAACGACGATGCTACCTCACTGAGGGCTGAGGTTGTACTTCGGAGACTTGAGTGAACCCCCCCTGCTCACCTCGTAATTTTTACGGATCATTTGTAAGTGCGTGATACACCGTTTTCCGAATCATTCAAAGATTCCTTTTCCCATTTTATTTATTTTTTATTTATTCAGAACGCGTTCGGGACTGACGTGAAGATCGCGTGACTATCGCGAGTAGGAATATGAGAGCTTGAACTTTGAACTTTGACACGTTCTCGCACACATCCATATCCTTCGATACTTTCCAAGATTGTTTGTACAGGGGTCGAGGGACTCTGTGTACCTACGTGGAGAATGAACAAGACATAAAAAACGGTTGATTTGACCTTTTTTTTTATTTGATAAAACAAACGATTCGACAACGAAGAGAGTGGTACGATAAATTGCCAAGTGGTTCTTCAACCCCGTCTATATACAAGGGTCGAAAAAAGTCTCCAAATGGATACACGTTCTGTTTTTTTTTTTTTTTTTTTTCATTAAGAAAACATTTTGAACCGCATCCTTCAGCAACACATGTTCCCATTGTTACCATAAAGTACCCCGAATGTTGACGTGTATAGAATTCCTTGACAGCATTATGAAAAATTGATCAAACTTCGACATACTTTATTTCGCCGATATTTTTTTTCCTTTTTTTCCCCCCTTTTTTTTGAGGATTTCGTGTATATCTTTGTAACAAAAAATTACTCTACCTCGTTATATCGACAAAATGTTTGTTCGAGTAACTTTATTGTTAGATTGAGATGGATCGAAGGAAACTCTGTAGTTAACTAGGAACCCTCAAGGCTTGGTAATTCATCAGAAGTTCTAACCACACGCAATTACCACCTTTGCCTAGTAATTATCAGTTCGAAAACAGGCGATGATGATTATACTGATCGTTAAAGTGTATGACAGCATTGTTCGTGTGTTATCAACAGAATAGCTCGTTGTATACTCTAATCATGAATGACACTCGCGTGTGGCTAGACAGAATTTCTGATTCAAATCATAGATGTTTATCACGATGTATTATATGGCGAGTGCAGTAAAAAAAATATTTCACTCGCGATTTCGCAAACCTTAAAAGAGTAAACTGATATGATTGTGATAAATGAAGAAACAGCCATGGCGAGGGAAACTTGAGCAAGGGAAACCTGACCTTCGTCAGGCGTCACAGAGTCGCGGTCATTCTGAATTTACATCCTCGTTAACATTTTACTCCCGTAATTTATTTTCATACATTTTTATCTGCTTTATACATCCTTCACGGCTTTTTCCGTTTTCTTTTTCTGCGGGATTAGACAAAAACCACGAGATATCATTGTAACCGCCACCCCAATTTAGTCGCGCCGGAAAATATATTGTCTTTGAGGAGGTTCGTACACCCGAATCAGTAATTTTCCAAATAATATCACACGCGATAATCGAACATTGAATATTAATATTAACCCCAGAAGAAGCATGGACCCCAATATTCTAGTCTTTTCGGGCCATTTTTACCTTCTCTGATCGGATTTCTTCGTCCAAACCATCATGTGACCGATTTCCAGTGAATGAAACTTATGGGACAAAAATTGATAGAAATTGATATAAAATGATTAAAAAATATCGTAGTTAGAAAGCATTTTAAATTAGGGTCGGAAGGGGGCGGTAAGAACCCCACATACTCTGTAGAGGGCAAACAAAAACTGGCATACCTCGTTTGGGGTTAATTACATTTACTTGTTCGTTAGCTATATGATAATTTCTATAAAATTTTCAGTGGAAAAATCTTACAATTATGAATTGTAGAATAGAAATTAATTTATAATCTCGAAGGCCTTCAAAACGAATGATAATATATCAGATTTGCTCGATTTGTTTGGTTAACCATTTCTTGTTTAGTGTTCAATTTGTTTTTTATCAAAATCGATATTGCCATTGACTTCGATAAACGAATAGAAATAATATTCAGCCGTGAGTATTGAATTAACAAGTAAATTGTGAGAGTACAATTTTAGGGATTCATAGTTTGGTGAACAAAATCGAACAAATCTGATCAATTTTTCATAATTTGAAAAGGATTCGAATTAAAAAATTGATACCCAAGCTATTACAGTCTATAATTTGAAGAGTTTTTTTTCTCATAAATTTTGGTCGTAGTTCTCTAATGAATCTAATAATGTTCAATATTTGATTATTGCACGTGAAATTATTTGGAAAAGTCTTCCTCATTTTTATTGTCTAAATTCCGAAGAGTAAAAATCTGTTCACCTCTGTTCTGTACATGTATGCACAATCTGTAAATATCTGAAATTAACAATATTCCGTGGATATACCTATGACTTGACAGAGTAAATGTGCGGTGTGTACCGCTGGCCCAGCTATCGCGTGAGCTAATTAGATTAATTAATAACATCTCGGGTGTGCGGTACCGCGGTTAACCTATGGTCAATATTGTCGCGGCGCACATACAACGAGTGATTGTAGAAAAAAATCAATAACCCGTGCAAAAGAATCGTAGGGACGAGTCAGACTTCCTTAGAAGTCATCGGGCTCATCGTGAGGTCGGGGCCAGATCAGGAATTGTATTTGGCAAGCGCGACCAGAGCCTTCTAGGGCTTTACTTGTAGTTACCTACTCGAGGAGACCATATCTCACCAAAATGGGGGCCTAGTGGGGCTCTGCTGGGGTATCCCTACTTGATGATTCCATACTTGACCCTCTCTGAGACCATGATAATGTTAGGGCAGCCCTAAATTGCCCCTGAGATTTTTCTTGGATTGTATACAATCGCAGCAAGGGAACGTGAAAATTATTCCAATTTGGGCGGTTGCTTATTTGACCATGCTATCATTGCACGGAAAATTGATAGATTTTCCTTGCAGTCTCAACTAAATGATAAAAATGTAGCCGTGTTGTAATTTTTTTTTCACGCTCGACAAAAACGTAGATTTGACGTGAATCGTACTTTTTACACATTTGACCCAACGAGGGGGTTCTGGGGTTAATTACTCTGTACTGCTAATGATATGAGAGTGACTAGAGACGATGAATAGGAAACCCGTGGAATTATCGTGATTGTATTTGTTTCAGATTTGTGTCCGTGATGTTAGTCGGGAAGAGTCGATTTTCAATGTTCGTTGAACCGGATATCGGGGCAGTCGGTGCATTTATTGGATGTGAAAAATAATTATTTGAGAAGAAGAAGAAATAATCCCCAAGTTTCATTTCTCTTCAAATTATATATTCAAATGAAAGATATGCGGTGGATTCACAATTTTCTGGATCCTCAATCAACGCGAGAGTCGAGATTGAAAGAAGACCCGACTTTTATGCGGAGGTGATTATTACGCTTCGCAGTAAAATTAATCTCGGTACGCAAAGGGGCGAATAAAAATAGAAGAAGAAGAAGAAGAAAATAAGCGAAAATATGGGAGCCAACCAGTCAGGGAGAAATCTTCCAAGTCCTGGAGACGAGGGTGAGTAAACGTTCAGACTGCAAGCAATATTTAATATGCATTTTCATTCTTATGCTGCACAAACAAGAGCCTCGCGAATCACTACAAATATTGTGAGAGAGTTACTGCACCCACACATTCCCAAGTTTTATGTTCGCAAAGTTCAATCGGTCGAGATAATTCATCCAGCCACGTTTCAACCGGAAATTTCTGTTTGTCAGGAAAAGTTTATACCGACATCTTTAATGCCTCATGACGGTATCAGAAGAGGCCCGTCAAAAAAATAACAGACTCTTCCAGTCGTCTCATATTTCTGAGCAATGATACGGTTAATATACTATCGGGATAACTATTCCGATTTAATCAACTGTTCTTGCTTTCGTACCTACATGTATAATAGGGTGCCAACATTTCACATTCTGGGGTCGTTCAAGCATTGATGAACAAAAACGAATCATCGAGCAACCCCTAAATATAAAGCATTTCATTTAAATTTGGTGTGCTTTGGAAGATTTAGAGTAGGAATGGATGTGAGGGGATCGGGGGTGGGTTTAGTGGAATGTTTCTCCTGACAATTGGGGGAAATAACTTTGTTCGCAGGCATTGAGCGACCTTTAAACATCAATATTCTCGAGTGGAATTTGGAACACCTTCCTGAATTAGGACGATAGAGAATTTGTGAGGATCAGAGCCCTGGAATGAAGGGGTTGAAAAATCAGTTTTCGGGTGACAGCTTGATTTTTCAACACCATTGAGCGACCTCTAAAGATTGACCGAATACCTTCATCTTTGAAGGGGTTTATTGAATCGCAAACTTGAGGTCAAAATGTTGGCATCCTGATGTATAGCCTTCATAATTCTAGGTCCTTGACCTCTAATCCTCCGAATAATTTCGTAGTGTGATCATAATCGTTTATATTTTCTCGTTCTTTCCACTTGTCCTACGAGTTCTGCCTGTACCAGCAAATAACGTAATGAATAACTAGCCATGAGTTGATAAAACGAAGAACAGTCCACCATGACGATTTTTCAGGTTTATGTGGCAGCTCGTTATAAGATTTCCACGTCAATTCCGACATCAATGGCTCATTTAGAGCGGGGTATATTTCTTGAAATTATTCGAGCTTGAAACCAAAGTACACAGAAGTTCGTAAGCCATACGCAAAAGCCATTAGCCACACAGTGTATCTGTACCTGGACGTGGCTTACGGCTTATGCCTCCTGCTCATGGTTTATGAGATTTGATGCGATTTGACGTGCCTGAAGTGCAAACACGCGAAAGTTTTCGTGTCCGAAACTCGGAATCAGATTGCAAAATCTCTGCTTCTGAAAACATATACAAGGAAAATCAAGGAGCAGTGTAATTTCGATAACCAATTATTTCTCTTTTGGGTAATTTTTTATCTCACGCCTCGGTATAATGAGCACAAAAATACTCGGAGGCTTTCCAGTCGGGAAAAACGAATCTGAATCTATATACTTGCCGTCAAAGGATGTCCACAGTCTCATAAATCGATCAGGATCGTTAAAACCGCTGACTTTATCCTGTTTTTTTTTATCAAATTGTTTGTCTTTCGGTGCCTGAGACACAATTTAAAATAACTATTGTTTTACTCCATTCCACAAGCGAGGGTCAGTGATATCACAGATCTTCGAAGGAATATCTACTTGTGAAAATACTTAGAACATTTGTACATACATGCGAAGAATGAAAGCTTTCATTCAATGGGAAGAACTGCAATCAAATCTCTCTGAATTCCTTCAAACTTCTTTTGAAGGAAAAGTTGGTTCTGAAATTTTATAAAATTTTCAAATATTGTAACCCCCTCGCAGATATCACATCCCAAAGAGTAACTTTGGCTGTCTTTGAATTAAATGCCCAACTTTTCATGTATGCAACGGTGTCTGATGACTGTTTCCTTGTGTAGGTATCATAGTTAGCTTCAGCTTTCGCCCCTTATAATTTGCAATTTTTATCTGTCCGATAAAATGTATACTTTATAAATACTAAAGTTACGTTATGACGAGTAAATTATTTAATTTTTATAACAAGGTACGGGTATCAGATCGATGAGTATTGAAGGGAAAAAGATCTGAAGTTAGTTCAACAAAGTGGTAAAAGCCGCGGATCTTTTTTTCTTTCGTTTTTTTTCCTCTTCTCTCCTCGATCGTGTCGCTTTTCACACCTATATAACACCGTCGAGGGAATATATACGCCCTTGCAATTTCCAGACAAGTGAGTCCAATTAGGTGGTAATTTCGAGAGAATGTAAACAGGAGAAAGACGGAACGAATAAAAGGAGAAATGATAGAGGAGAGGATTTTTATCAAAAGCTGTTGAAATTGACCCCTTGGGTGAAATTTCACGCGTGAAGTTACTCGTCTATTATTTAGGAAACATCGACTTCATTACACAACCGCAGACAAATCTCGTTCCGCAGTTGTATCAGAACCAAGCCTTCGAAAGTTTGAAAGCGATTTTCAAGCACAACGCGAGAGGCTATGCTAGAATCGATTTCTATTTTAAACTCAACAGTTTATACTTGAACTCGGTAAAGTTTCGTGCCTCGCAGTAACTTTGCACAGTACTGACACAGGTATATCTATCTAGTAGAGGAGAAACAATTCACTATAGACTAGACACATGTCGGTTTGCCCGTAAAACCTGTCACCCAATTTCTCTCTACCTCGTCGTATATACGTTTATTTTTATATGTAGAGAACAAAGATAAAAAATAGTCCTGACAGGAATTTTTCATGCGGAAAACTGTCAACTTTTTAATAGAAAAAAGAAATAAGTAATGAATACCCTGATAAATTATGTTACGTCTTACATGGGATATTCCACCAAATCCTGTACGCAAATCTATCCTACAAATTTTTGGAAGTCTTTTTTATCAGTTAAACGGTTAAAAAAATGCCCTAAAAAAATAAATGATGATCATTTTTTATCTAACTGGTCATTTTCAGCGTGAAATTCGGAAAATAGGTCCTAAATTTTCTACATTCAAAAAAAAAAAAAAAAAACAATGGGAAACATGGTGAAAATGACGTTTCGAGTCTTATTTTTCGAATTTCGTGCTGAAAATGACAAGTTAGATAAAAAATGATCATCAGATTCGAGAAATTCAGAAGATTTCTGATCGAAAACCGTTTTTTGAATTTTTTTTCTGAAGGCATTTTTTGAACCGTTTGATTAGATTGGAAAATTTCGAAGCACAATCTGATAATTATGAAAACCCCTATTAGGAACTCGTAAAAAGAAAAATTTCATAAAAAATTTGGAGGCCTGATTTGCGTACAGGATTTGTTGAAATGGCCCATATACACACATTCACACATGTTATTTGTTTATAAATGTTACAGTTAACTTTGACCACTTCCAAATTCTACGCGCGATCGGCAAGGGCAGTTTTGGAAAGGTACGTAAAGTAATATTTTACAGTGATAAATAATGTGACAATTTTCATGTGCAGTACAAATACTAGTATGTCACGACTTTCTGTATCCCATGACCATCTCGAAAATTCAGCCACAACCCCTATTTGGGTTCGGTTACGTTTCCTCGTTGCCAGTGGTTACCATACCCGACGTATAGCTTAGCGGGCCTCGGTCCAGTCCTCTTTCAACTTCGCACCCTTGGACGATCTAAAATTTACAACATTTCTTAAGCTTCGAAGAAGACAAAGAATGACAAAAAAAAAAAAGAATTCCATTATTCTTCATCAATGAAAGTGAACGAAAAAGAGAAAAAGTAAACTGTGATAAGGGTACCGCGGTGTCGTCCTCGAGGGACGAGACCCCAAAAATAAAGCTCAATAATTTATAATAGAAAATCTACATCCTCCATTCCTGGGTGAATCTTGTTTCAGACAAGATCAAAACGTGGGTAACAATCTATAAATTGTGAAAAATCGTAACATTTACTTTGGTCTATCACACTTTAACGCCAATGATCCCGAAGTTGCTAAGATACGAGGGGGTGCTTCCTCCGTGGTTATACATACTTCCACTTGGACATTTACGTCGAGGGAACCTCATATAAGGAAATCCTTCCGACCGTGGAGTCGCTATTGGTACTGCGATCGTAAACGCCATGATGCGTCGATGGCTGTTGGAGCTTGGCTAGCAAAATCTTCGTACAGACTTTAACGTGAATCACCTCTGAGCCCTGATGCAGAGGGGTGGATGAAATGGGGGATCTCGATCTTAGAGACCCTTGAAACGATGCTGGAGTATACCGTGGACAACCGGAATAGAAAATGGGTACACTCCCATTATTTGGGCGGGACAAGTTCATCGTTTGTTTCTAGAGATTTTTTTTAACTCCGGTGAACGTTTATTTCATTCTTTTTTTCCTTATTCTTCTTCTTAGACAGTCTAGAGAATCGGGGGGTCCGCCTTATTGTTAGCTGTTCTGTTTCGAGCAATATTCGCAATTTTCGCCGAAAGAGAAAATTGTTTGATACAATTTAAACGAGCGGCTGGGCTATACAGCTTATGTTAGGTATCATTATTAGTATGCTTCGAGATGTCTGGCCGAAATGATTGACTTAATATCCAACGAAGTATATGTATACCTACCTGAAGTAACAAAAAATTTTCGAAGACTGTACTTTGGCGAAACCCTTGCAATTATGTTGAGGCTAATTTTCGTCTGCCAATTGCTATCGCATATTTTCGCAAAAAAAAAAAAAAAAACAGACAGACAGCAAAAGACTGAGAATGACTAGATTTTGTCGTAAAGATGACGTATGCAACACTTTTTGACGTCTCATAATGTTGTTTGAGTCCAAAAGATGTCTTAAAGATGTCATTTGGACTTGGACAACAATCAGGCGTTGAAAAGTGTTGAACGGTGTTGAACAGTGTCCATTGTTCTGGATCATATTGTTGGTCATTGGAGCGTCAATTCAATCCGACAAGAACCGCGTTCTATATCAAATTCGCGCAATGTAATTTCTCGGAAATTGTGTATTTGATGAAAAAAAAAATTACTCGTATCAGTGTGAATTCTGGAATTCTGTGACGTGTTGTGATTTGTACTATTTGTACTTCATGAGCACTGAAGATACTCATTTACTCACAAATTCTCACGGAATCGGTAAAAGCATGCTTGAAAAATCACAAAATTTCTTACTTCTTCATAGTAAAAGAATTCCAAGCAAGAAAAGGCTTTTGAAGATGTCGCGAGAATGTACATAAAACAATATCACTCGTTTACTCTAATTTTTTTTTCCATGTATTCAGAAGCTGGGTAAAAGAGTCGCGGAAGATTCAAAGAATTCTACGACGACGTTTTTTTTTTCAATGTTAGAGTTCCTTTGGGACGGTTAGGGTGTGAATAATTTTCAAATCTGTGTTTCAGTTATCAATTTAAAAACTTTTTCAAAGTCTCTTGCCATAAACCGTCTCTAAATAAGTGTGCTAAAGTTTTAAAAACGTTAAATTCTCCGTAAGTACCGTACCACCATTTAAAACGCTTGGTGAAAACTCCGGAAAAGTGTATATTATGTATGCATAAAAATATTCTTGTAACGAACTCCTCAAAGCTCATAATTTATCTTCTAAATATCTTTCAGAAACCCTAAATCGGTTTTTGTAAAATATACCAAAATTATTATCGTATAAGCGAGGTACTTTTCACTGCGCTTTAGCACAGCACTTGTCGGATACTCGATTTATCACAGCCACTTACCAATTTTCACGATCTTGTTGAGTCGTCTTCGAGCAAGAGCCTTCGCTCGACCCAGTCAGTATATATCTATTAGTAATTCAGTCACTCAAGTATCTTCGCCCTTACTTCATTCTAGATCCACTTAATAAGACGCTCCAGTAAAGAAATTATTGAAAAATCAGCCCAAAATTAGCGTGACACTTCATTGTCTCGGTACGACTGGTGCTTCAATTTCGAATATTAAAAAATTACGTTCATATTCATTCGGATTCAGGATCAGATTTAGTTAGCATAGGTTGAATCATCAACCGGATGATTTTGTCATTCTGTCACAGAAATTCACATTTGGACAAAGTATATGAAAATTTGCTTCAACTTCTCGTTCCGTTAAAAGAAACTTAATACTGTCTCTATCGCAAATGGTTGAATCCACAGAAGGATATCCGTGTCTTTAGTTCCTTCATCCCCTAAAGGGAGGGACGTGCTATTTGCCATGGCGTGTGGTAAGACGTTGTTTTCCCATACTACTATGTCCATATCGCGAAGGTCCTTCACCTCGTAGACTTCAATCTCCCATTTCCTTCTTCACTTACTTAATCCTCCGTTCCGGAAGCTTTTTTCAAAATGTCTAATGGAATGGAAAATATCGAACAATAAGCTGAATTACCAAAATCTCTACACTTCAAAGCCCAATTTTTCTATCATGCAAGATTCTTCAACATTCTTTCCAACCCGATATCGAAACTGTATTTTATTAGGACTCTATGTTGGATTATCAAACGAATGGTAATGGGTCCTTTTGCGAATACCCCCGGGCTTTTTTCCCTCAGGGCTATCAGCCTATCTGGGGTTTGTGCTCTCTTGTCTATATGCACAGCGTCTTCGAACGTTTTTTCCTATAGTCAATCTCGCTCCTTCCCTTCCCTTCTTTTTCCACTCTCCGTATATTTTTTATTGTACAGCTTTGACCGGACCTCCTTTTTTTAATAGCGGGATCCGAACCACCTGAGGCGTAGAAATTGCTGCGTGAGAACTTTTCTTTCGATAAAAATGTTGTCAGTGATTTGAACAGCTCTGAATTCTGATGATCACAGATTCTGTGGGATGAATGTAATCCTCTAGATTACAAACCGTGAAACCAGCGTTGATGACAAATAGTATGATATCCATTGTTAAGCTTGAAGGATAATTCGAGTACTGTAATAATACACATCGGCACGAGGTCTATAACACCGCGAGTTGGTTCAACCGAAGCTCAAATTGATTCAATTAATAGCTCGCACGCTGGCCGTACGTTCGTAGTTTGTTTTTGGATTTTCAGTCGAGTCAGAATCAATTTGTAAAGCGGAAATTCCGGGGATCATCACGAAGGGTATTTTAGAATGAAAAATTCATCGGCACGTCCGGTTTTCATGCTACCAGACCTGACCCCTCGGGAATTCAATTTTCCGGACAGCCATTGATTCTGTAACAATTATTAAAAAATTCCCATTTCCTATTTTCAATTCGATTTTTGAAAGTTTCCGTTCTCTTTTCCAGGTTTGCATAGTGCAGAAAAGGGATCGGACTGGGAATATGTACGCAATGAAATACGTGCACAAAGGCGAATGTGCGGAGCGTGGAGCCCTGAAGAATATCGCAAGAGAGGTTGAGATCCTCTCAAAACTCGAACACCCCTGCCTGGTGAATCTATGGTTCAGCTTCCAAGGTTTGTTCATCATCAAATATTCTCTTACGCCTAGAGCTAGTTACGCCAGTAACTCATAATTACTGCCGAAATCCTGCCTCGCTATTCAACGCCGGATGAACTACTGGCGAAGCCCTGTTTAAACGACGAGCGATTACAGGACTGCTTTCAAGTACTTGCCCCCAATTGGGCCAATGCTACTCGCGTTATGTTTCACCTCGAATCTCAGCACCGGTTATCGAACACGTGTTCAAATTCGTGTAGATTAGAACAAGGACTGATTACTGGGGACGATAATGGCGCAAGAACTGCCGAGGACGCATTACCTCCGAGATTGAAAATGTCTGGTACGAAACACTCGGACGAGAATGTCTGCAAGATACTTTCGCGAAACTACCACTTTCAGTTTCTAAGCTTCTAACATTCCGAGGGTCGCTCCCTCCCGTCATTTCATTATGGCGAAAAAGCCAACGAAGATATATAAGAACGAATGTCAGGTCAAGTTTTCTATCACTTTTTCACATTTTATTTTCACACCTCTCACGCGCCGTTCAAGAACCTTACACGTATAGGTATGGATAAATCGCGAAAATTTAAAGCCTCTCTGAGCTCGGTTCAAACGGTGAATTTTTTTAAACTGCTATTAAGGTCTGCCGGTGCCTCTTTGAATACCTTATCCGAGGTTGTCTGGCGTCCGCCATTTTTGAATCTATTTAATCTGATATTCTCCTAATCCCATCAGACGAGGAGGACCTCTTCATGGTGTCAGATTTACTCCTCGGTGGTGACCTCAGGTACCACATTCAGCAGGATGTATCATTTTGCGAAGAAAGCGTCGTACTATTCGTTGCCGAGATTGCGCTGGCCCTTGAATATCTTCAAGAGCACAAGATCATCCACAGGGACATAAAACCGGACAACATTCTGCTGGACGAAGAAGGTAAGCGACCATCGCGCGCGTTCCTTTCTCCTTAGTCAGCATCACCGAGTCAAAGAGGTCGAGATCAAAGCTGGCTGTTATTCGTTTCAGGATTCAGCGATCCCAATTTTTTTAATCGCATACCTTCAGCAAATGTAATACGAGAGAAAAGTCAACCGTCTAATGAAAAGGACGTTTAAAAATTGCCAGACTTTTTTTTTCACTCGAAAATCCGAGACATCGGAGCCCCCGATGTGGGATCTTCATTGTGGGTCGTATATTCGTCGCTCTGCTAGATTGACACTAAAAAGTTGATATCAAGATTCTAGAGGTACTGCAGTGTGACCATGTGAGCACGACGATTTGACCGTATGGCCGAAGAACAGTGACAGTTTTAACGCTGCACAAACCATTATCTTGGCGTTATAACCAGACTCTTTAATGGCACCGTGAAGCTTTATGTGTGGCATGAATATGGGGAAACATTTCATGATCGGTTGTATTTTCACTCGCACCCGTGGATATAGCGTTCCGATCTTGCAGACCCCCAGTATCCGCGGAGTCTCCGGATTAGCATAATAAAAAATAATGTTCAAACCGCTTTTCGATAAGCTTCTTTTTTCCGTTTCGTCGCTAATCTCTCATCGCGTTTGAGATTAATGAGGGTATTTTTATTCGACGAGGGTGCGGGACGTTATTCTTCTGTATAATTTAACTACAATCGATTAGAGCCTACGCTACGGAGGTATAAATCGCTTTATTCTCTTCAGCATCTCAATGCGTCTTATACCTACTCTCTTAGCTTTCGCGATCTTTTAGTATTTTTTTGCCTCTCATCGTGGGATCTGTCGGGATGACAAATAGCCGCGATAAGTCTCATTGTCAACATCGTCGCATCTACGTTCAGATTTATTGATTACTTTTGTCTTGCAGTTGAATTGAAGTGGGAAATTTCAATCGCTAGGATCTCATGACGTATTTTGTTTTCTTATCTACGAGATCGTCTTGACTGATATATATGCGATATCACTTTTTCTTTCAGCCTACGTTACATCGATAGATATTATACAGATAGGAGGAGAGAGACCGACGAATTTTTATCATTATTCGGACTCGATACTTTTATACAGATAATAAATAATGAATAAGGTCTGCCAACAGCGTTTTACTGTCAAAGAGATTAAAAAAATTCTTATTTTATAAACTAATGATTTCCTCGCAATCCTTTGATTTTAAAGTTTATATTTTCTATGGTTTTCAAGCTGCACTGCGATCAATTTGAACAGTTAATTAAAGAATTGAAAATAGTACTTAAATATTTATCTCGACCTTAAAGATCCCAAATCTCACTATCTGTGATTCAATCTCGATTAGGAAATGAAACATGTTGTTCGTTTCCGTTCGGATTGGTTTTTGTAGTACCTATCGTTGATAACAAAACTGGTTATTTATAACTGAACAATGAAAATGTCAAATTTTATTCCTCTGTATAAATTATTTAAAAATCTTAAAAAATACGGGGTTGAAGATTGAAATCCCAGCTTTAATTTGAAAAAAAAATCAACATTGTAACTTGAAAATTGTGGCCATTATGACCACTGAAGTAGAGGTCCAAAAAAAAACCGCGTTGAAATTTCCTGCCACGATTCCATTGTAGAGACTTGTCCGATCGGTTTGAAATTTATACAGTACATTTATATCATTATGAACTAAGCTTCTATGGAACAGATTTTCGATGAATTGAAATTTGGCGGAGTTATGAATTTTTTAATGAAATGGCGGAGTTATGAATTTACACTAACCTTTTTATTTGTATAACAGCAACGGAAGGACGGAAAAAAAAAATCTGTTACATAGAAGCTTATCGATTTTCTTTTTCCAATCAATTTTTTATATTTCTTTCCACTGTTTTCAATAAAAATCGATTGTCTCGATAAAAATAATCCGCGAAACCCCCAAAGATCGATGTTCTACAAATTTTTGAACATTATTGATTAGTCGAAAATTACCATTTCCTCCATTCACCTCTACCTTCCATTATTGGTGTACTGTAAATTCGTCGACAAAGTGAAGCACAAGTTGGCTCATGGGGAGGAGGAGCGAGGCTAGACGGTATCATTAGTTCGTACGTGATGCTTTTGGAATCAAAAACTTCTTTTCGGTCCCTCATTTAGGTGTAGGCGGTTCTCTGGATATAGGTTATAAAAGCACAGTTCAAAAAGCGGTTTTTCCAGATCCCTAGAAGGGTATCGTATACATATTATATGAAAACTTGCCCGAACGTTAGGGGTGTTCCGTAGTAATTTTGCAGAGCATACCAGCTGAGAACGAGGGACGATGTTTGAGAATCGAGATTGCTTTTTGCATCATGTAAGACCCCCGTCTATTCACAGTTTCGAATCCTCGCCATTATTATCGCCTTGTTTAAACATTAAAGTTGCAGCAGGGTTCAAAGGGGTAAAAGATGATAAATTTAATCGCGAAATAAAATCGCCTCTCAAACTCGAGTATTCCTTTGATCCCGAGCAAAGTATCAAACGCATTAATTGGCTAATTAAGCGCCACGCTCTTTACCGCCGTTGATTTAGTTGTTGTTAATTGAAAAATCCTGACCTCTCAGAGCGCGCGGGGCTCTAATTACTTTCTTTACGGTTCATACAGCTCAATAAACAGCCTCGATTGGCTGAAAAATGGCCGATTTGAAGGTGGATGTGACAAAAGGCGGATAATTTTTCCGTGAATTTTTCAAAGATCCCTCGAAATGATTTTAGGATTCGGTACCCCTTTCGAGTTACGTTCCAAGAAAACTGTTTGGTATTCCGATCGTCTGGGTCAAAACAGGACAAGCTTTCAACCGAAGAAAAAAAATTCATCGGAATTCTAAACCCGTCACTGTAGTCGTATATTGGATGGAAAAAATGATCCACTACAGGGATCCCCCCCAGCCCCGTCCGCGCTACGAAATATGGTGCAAGTTTCCGGTTTATGGTCTCTCTGTCAAATTGGAAAACTTATTGCTGTATACATACCGAAAGGTGACACTCGTATAAATCTAACAACAACTGACATTGCTCGCAGTTATTCCATGTTCAAAGAAGAAAAAAAAAAAACCTATTTCACTTCTTCAATATTTCAGTAAAAAATCACCATGTGAACTTTGAAATTACGATTTTACAAGATTTGACTGACAAATTATTTCATTTATGTCAATTTATTTATTTATTTTTTTACTTCAAATTATTTCTTTTATTTGAATTTTTTGTTTGTTTCGAATCAATTTTTTTCCAATTATTTCATTCATTTTCTCAGTTATTTCATATTATTTCAGTTATTTGTCATCACTTCAATTATTTCTTATTATTTGACTTATTTTTCCAGTTTTTCATTATTGTTTCATGTATTTATGATTATTTTATTTATTTTTCCAATTACTTTTTATTATCTCAGTTGTTTCTCATTATTTCAGTTATTTCTTATCATTTCATGTGTTCCTCATTAATTCAGTTATTTCCCCCTCGGATATATTCTAATCAAGTATTTTAATGTTGTTCAATATCGATTTACTGATTGTTTGATCCGTAAATTATAAAAAATTACCCGTTTCCCATACGGTAAATTCGCGTCATTCGCTAGCTGAAATTTATCTTCCCTCTAAACCCGAAGGCAATCAATGTTATTGGTAGATAAACAGGTGGATTTAGCCAATGAATAAATTTCACCTGTACGGCGGTGATGAAACCGCGAATTAATTTTCCACTACACGCACGCAACATCTAGCGCGTGGGTGTATTCGTCAGAATTGATCTCTTGCATTTCTGCCGTTGAATAATCGCGATTTCCGTATGGGCAACTGTGTTCAACGATCAGCAATATACGTCCCCGTCAGATCGACGAAAAAGTTGTTTGTTCTGACGGAATGAGAGACGGGTTCGTTTAGTGTCAATGGAATATCGAGTTCTCTGACATTTGCCGGGTTTTCAATGGGAAATTCCAATTTTTCCGAGAAGCTGTAGGAGGAAAAAAGGCCTGAATTTCCGATTTTCCAGATTTCCTTGACAGCTGGACACCCTGTGTATTCATTTTGCGACTGCATTTGCGCAAAATCGCATCAATCCCACGACTCTTTTCATGAAACCCATATCATTTTCTACTCATTGTGTGTGGGCGCACCCCGCGACTGATTGAATCACGTCGGTACGAATATTACGGATTTAACAACGTGAAATGTTGAATGTGGGAGACATGAATCGCGCCCATTATCTACAATTTCAATCGAAAATACCCGTCATACTGCAGAGGCACATTATTCTGGCCAATTAGTAATCCTATCCAAAATGCGATTACTTTTCTGTGCTAATCAAAATTCTAATTAGACATATTTGAATAAGGATTCCGAATTACCTGAACATTAATTACGCGTTTTCATATTCTGTTAGCTAATTTGCCCAAGATCCATTCTCAAACGGTTAATTATAAGAGGGAGAATATATTTTATTGCGATGTTTTTTTAAAGAATATTCATGAATTTATCCAGCCGAAACGGTAAGACCCATCAAAACCTCCTTCTGCATATACATATCCATTGATATTTTCTATATTCCTATTCCTGCATAAAAAATTACGACTTGTACGGATTTATAAAGAATGAAAAATGCTGTATGATCAGAAAAAAAATCATTACCGTGTCGCCATTTTGTGAATTATTTTTTATTCAATTCAATCGAAGGTTGAGCGGAAAAAGGTCATCGGACAAGTCAAATTATGTCAGGATATTTATTTTCCGATCAGTAGAACGGGTTCAATCGTGAAGATCACCGATAAAATTGCGAATGTCTTATAAAAATTTGTATAAACATAAAAAAATATGAATTTTTTATAGGTCTTACCGTTTTGGCTCAAAAGAAAAGAAAAGAAGGTTCAAGAAGTATTGATCATGCATAGTTGTTAATTTTTTTCTGAATGCCTCTTTGTACACTGAGTGTACACACCGAATTTCATTGACAAATATTGATAATTGTAGGAGTTATTGATTTTTATACCTGCAGCTGTGAAGTAGAATAACTTTTACAATTTTGATTATTTTTTATCAAAATTTGGGACTCACAATCAGTTCACCATCCTGAACAATCAATCGTGGTAGATTTTTTATACCTCACTTCGAGCCCTACGTCAATTCTTCGAGGCTACAACATGATTTTTGGAAGACGAAACAAGATTTCGAAAAAAAATAGCCAGCTCGTAATGTGTTTTTACTCTCTTTTTCAGGACACGCACACGTTACGGATTTCAATATCGCCACGGTCCTGGAGGAGGGACAGCTTGCTACTTCAATGTCTGGGACAAAACCGTACATCGGTAATATACCCTCGATGATGTATAACGTAATCAAGTCGAGATTCAATTCATCATGGTCTGTGGGTGAAAGACCCAATTCGGAATTCGACCTTTTATCAAATAAAATTTGAAGCCACTCAGTCTGAATTAATCCGAACCGAAGTCGAGGGTTGGATGGAGATTTTAATAAAGTCCGATGAAAAAATGCTGATATTTTAATTCGAGAATTAGTCTTGATTCGACACTTTCAGAAACGCGAGAAAAAGGATTAATTATTAGTATCTTTGATGGGGCGGGTTAAACAGTAGAATAATCCCAAGAGTCTTGGGAATATTCATGAAGTTGAGACCTCGACCGAGAAGAGATGGAAATCCGAATGTTTATATTTGAATATTAATTGGGATAAACTCATCCGAAGGGGTGATAGAAAAACATTGAATAAAGAGAGTTAATTCAGGTTTGACAAGTGTTTAAAAATTCAGTCCAGATTGCGGTTTTTCATCATTTAATAGAGAGAGATGAAGAGTCTGTTCTTTTTCTTCCACATTTCAGTCAAGCTAAAATCTGTACGTCGATCACTTTATTCTCTCGGCTTTTGGCCCTCCGAATAATATTCAAGAAAATTAATCAGGCTGAAACCCTCGATGAATATTGAAGCTCCGACTCCGAAAACAAGTTCGAAAGAACCCTCGAGGAGGGAATGTCTCTGCCACGAAATAATCTTACCGAGGGACAAAATTAAAGCAGATTTTAATTTTCACTCGTGACAAAATTTATCGGCATGCCGCTACACCCGGATTCTGACATCGCATCTGCTCACGATCAGACTTTGCGAGCCACGTGTCACTCTGGCAATTGCCAGACGCTCACCAGCTGCTTTCTTAACGTTTAAACCTTCATCAACCGAGCGGTTATTATTATAGCGGACCTAATTCAGACCGGAACAGCGGCTGGACTGCGATTGTTCCATTTTCTCTATTTCTATCTAAAATTTAAACTCATTTTTTCAACCTCTAGCACCAGAAGTGTACATGTGCTCCTGCGAGGAATACGGAGTCTTGGGGTACGGCTACGCCATAGATTGGTGGAGCCTCGGTGTTCTGGCTTGGGAAACTTTGGCCAGGGTTCGTCCTTATCCCTTACATGCTGCGACGTCTCACAGAGACGCGCTAGCCATATTGCAGGTAGGTTTTCATTACCAGTCGACCTCATTTTACGGGTTAATGTGAAGAGCGGGGATTGACCTCTTCGAGGAATAACATGATGGCCACTGTAAAGCGACCATGTAGAAAAAAATTCCTCACTTTTCCCTGACCAGTGGCCAGCATGAGCGATTTAAGGATTTATTGGACGTACAATCTCAACCAAAAAGTGATTCTCGTCGACAATATTAGGTAGTTCGGGATAAGATAAAAATTGGAAAAAAAATCAACAACAATCAAGACGATGAAAGTATTAACTTTGAATTTTTTACGAATTTTGTCACTATTTTGAAATTTCCGTTTTCGAAAATTTTCAAATTTTGAAAAATGAAATAAAAATCTGAATTTTGGATACGTTTTTGTGAAAACGGTGTAGATTACAATTCCGAAGTTTCCGGAGCGTGGAACAAATAGTTTCGTAAATACAGCCTTTACAAATTTTCGAAAACGGAAATTTCAAAATAGTGACAAAATTCTTAAAAAATGCATGTGTGTTCAGAAAAATTGGGGCATTTATTTGAGATGAAAAAAAATAACGTTACCAAAGAATTTGTTGAACAATGTTTTGTTTAAACAATTTATTGACAACTTTCAGGCATTATTATTATTCAAAATCAATACTCTTATCATCTTCATCATGGTTGATTTTTTTCCGATTTTTATCTCATCATGAAGTACCCAATTTGCCGACGAGAATCATCTTTGGTTGAGATTCAAATACCGTGTGGGTAATATAGTACGAGGGTTTTGTGTAGGAAGACAGACATCCACTGCCTCATTGGAGCCCAGGTATCCGCGAGCTTCTGGATAGATTGCTGATACAAGCCCCAGGTGCGAGAATATCGACGTTGAAGGAGCTCAAGCAGGTGAGAATCATCAACGAAGTGGACCTCGACAAGGTGCTAGCAAAGCAGACGAAGCCACCGTTCACACCACCCAAAGATCACTTGAACTGTGATCCGACCTTTGAACTCGAGGAGATGATCATTGAGACCAAACCACTACACAAGAAGAAGAAACGGCTCGCGAAGCAGAGGTTCGAAAATTCTCTAGTCCTTGTGTTCCTCCTTCGACATTCTATTTTTATCGTAAAACCGTCTGAGGGTCTAATTCTATGGAATCCGTGTAGCCTTGTCGGATGCCCTCCCAGTTCTTTGGAGTCTTGAAATTTCTAGAAATTTCAAGACTCCAAAGTGGCACGTGAAATCTTCAACGCATATCCATCATTCAATTAACGAAGCCCAAGAAAATTAGTTCATTGAGCTTCTATCCTCCTTGAATTTTCTCTGATTATCTCATATCTCCGAACTTCTGGGATTAAACGTGCGAATGGAGAAACATTATCGGGTCTATCGCAGGTCTGTAAAGGTCGAGATGCCTCAAGACGAAGGGTCAGGGGTGGACGGAGCGGGGTCCGATCTTCGCGGACTTACCTTCATCCCTGAATATCGCGTCTACAATCGGGAAAGGGAACTTGAGAGACAGGAAAGGGAGAAGAAGGAGTTACAGTGGGAGGAGGAACTCAATTCAGCCATGATGGGCGCCGAAGAAAGATTAAGGCGAGTTTATCGTAGTAGCCACACAATCGATTGGCAATTAATTTAGCCTGTAACCGCGTATAACCCGGTTATCGGATAACCACGGATGTTCAATCGCATTGATCGTCATCTTGTTTTTTCTGTTTTAATTTTCTTATACACGCAGACCTAAACAGCCGACGAAAAATGGAAGCCGACTGAGTGTCTCGACGGCAAGCGTCAAGGCGCGAATCAACGCTTCGCCGAGACCAAATCGGCGGAAGGGAACAACTTCCTCCGACATCGATTTCATTGACGCCAGCCCAGAACCTTCGAGTTCGTAATTTCCCGCCATCGATAGATCACGGCTTAATACCACAGACGACCTCACATGTACTTTCAAATGTATCGATTAAAAGGAAACCGTACAAATATTACCTTTTCATACCCTACCATTCACTGACATCGTCTGAATTATCGGCAGTTAGAGAAAAGGACGTTCAGAAAAAGCTGATTTTTTCCAAGGGGACTGGATTTTGATGAATCATTCATTCATATTATAAATGTGTCTACTTTGAGGTGTCGATGTCTGCATTATGAGATTTTCAGAAATGCCAATGATTTTCTGTAAAAATGAAATTATAAAAATTCTGCCAATTAAATTTTTTTTTTTTCGTGACACTATCCGAATTCTTTGTTATCTCAAGGTTTGCCAAGTCTTCCAGCTACCCTGAATAAAATTCTTCCAATCTCACTCCTATTTCCAATCATTGCATAAGGATCTTTGAAGCAATGATCTATGATTTGAGTCTCGCCAAAATCAAAATTTTTCTGTAATTTCTATATTCTTATGTTTATCTTGTTGCCTTTGTTCGCTGACAATGAAGACAACCGAGTTTCCGGACCGTGCGCAATAGCTTGATATAGAAGGCAATCTGTAGACACTGTTCAAGACAAAGTTTCCACTGAGAGGCATAAATTGAGTTACTCCGTAGTAACGCAATATCCGTCATTCTCGCAAAGCGAAGCGAAGCTATGCAAAACGCCAGGTTACTTTGCGAAGTAGAATTGCGGTCCCGGGGTGTAGATCAACCACTGAACGAAATGAGTCTTCCTGGGTTGTAAATAACTGACTTGCCTGCTTTCGAGCACATCATTAATCATGAAAGACTTCGTTTGTCTTTTTTCTTTGTTGAGTACAGATTCAACTATTCAGATTTATTATATTAAACAAGTAAAATTTATTCTCTTAACTACTGTCTTGAAATTGTCCCAATATTCTCTAACAAATCCGTATAGTTTGTATTATTATTGGGACTTTACGATACTTTTTCCAATGTCTTTTAGACACTCTCGAAATGATCGTAAATTTTTTATTTTTTTCTTCTGCCACCAGGAGAATAATTATGTTAAAATTATAATCGTAAAAGATGAAGACTGCAAACTGATATCAAAACTGTTCGTTTTTTCCATTAGTTTACTTTATAAAATATATTTATGGCAACACACAGGGTGAATTCCTAACGATTATACAGCCTGAAGTTGGCCGCTTTCAAATTTTCAGACAGTTCTGAAACAATTTCGAATCGAGCCAACTTCAGATTATCATCGTTAGAAATTTACCCTGTATATATACAGAAAATTTCAATGATATCGTTGAGTATGGTCAAAAACTGTGTGTGTATATATGTATTGTGAAATTAAAATCAAAAGTCGAACACTAAGAATTTGGTTCTAAAATTTTAAGAAATTCGAAATATTTCGATACCTAATTCTATTCGCGTTTCTTTGTGATTAATTTTAAGAAAATTAATAGAAGTCAAATGAAAATAGTAATTAAATAATTAATATCGAACAGATTACAGTTCGATGAAGTAGGATGAAAAATAACATGAAAACTGTCATTTATAACCGCACTATATTATTCCGAACTCAAAGGACCAATATGGGGACTCAGAATAATGAAGAAATTATGTACTTACATATTTTTATTATACTAGTGAAACTACGATATTATAGTGATTTTTCAATTATTTCTATGAACCACAATTAGATATTTCGAGCAGATATTATAAAACATGTATCAGACAGTCTCAAGTGTATTATAATTTGTATAATAAAGTATTCCACAGCCTCACGAAATCTTAAACTACGCAGTAATAAGAAGGAGACAACACTCAAGCAGCGGTCGACGACTCAAAAATTGGCCCAGTTTTTGGGACTTTGTCAAAATACGA
>JAFFZH010016182.1:100259-111890 GCA_018420115.1 Euura saliciscinereae | reverse complement strand
GAATTTATTCCATACATGACCGGTAAGGCCGATTTCGCTATCTATTTTCGGGGGCCAAAGAGCGGTTTTACCGACCGAGAAGTTTCTACTCCCGCTGTGGGAGTGAAGACAGTGGATAAAGAATTTATCTACCAGTTTGCTCTGCCGTACCGACAAAAAGACCGTGAATAAAGAATTTATCTCCCTGGGGAGATAAATTCTTTATTCTAGTTACGTCACATAACCTAAAATGTAAGCACTGATCTGCCCGCGAAATCGGCTTCCGTTCATGTATGGAATAAAATATCGTGTGCACCACGGTCGCATCAGACGTTTTCCCTCCCTCGATGGATACCCCCCTCGCCTTCGGCTCGGGTGGCAAACCCACGCTCGGGATCGAAAACGTCCTTTGCTCCCTTGGTGCACAATATACTATTGTGGAGTAAGTTTATAAGTTACTCCTTCTTACTACTCATTGTCTTAAGAGCGTGCTATGTATAGTCAATCTTTACCAACCAAGTAGCCGGCCGCGTCACTTATTTCCACTGATATCAAAGCCTACGCGTAACAGGAACGAAAAAGAAGATGATAGCGGAATTCCACATGAAATTCTGAACACCTACATCCCAAATAGTATATTATGCTACAAGGGAGGAAAATACTTCTTTTTACCCGCGTCTTCGATAAAATGACCATATTCCATCGCTGCAACGCGGGCGGAAAGTAGTCATCAATTTTCGAACAGAGGGAAGAAAAAGTGAATTAATAAGCGGGCAAAAAAGTAAAATGCCGGGCTGTGGACTTTTTTGCCCGGCAATCTACTTTTCTTCCCTCTGGTCCGAAATTGATTACTTTCGACCCGCGTTTCAGGGGTGAAATATGGTCATTTTATCGTAGTCTGCTGAAAATATCTTTGTTTCACGCAATAATAACGACACTAAATGTATTCCTATCTAAAATGATAAATGCCGCTGTCAGCTGTCGTCGCGGGAATTACCATTCTAGGTAGGAATACATTTAGCGTCGTTAGTATTGTGTGAAACAAAGACATTTTGGGATGTAGGTGTTCAGAATTTCATGTGGAATTCCGCTATTATCTTCTTTTTCGCTCCTGTTACGCGTAGGCTTTGATATCAGTGGAAATAAGTGACGCGGCTTCGGACAGTTCGAATTATGATGGTCAAGTTCCAAGGATCTGGTTAACGCTCTTGATTATAAACATTATTTTACGTATAAATTATAATTATAGGTGTACTGGAGAAGAATGAATAAACAAATTTTAAATGTATACTTTCTTTATTGGCATAATCATATTAACATACATATGCATTGATATATGTACGTAGATACAATATATTGTATATTTTCATTTTAGTACGGAACGAGGAATCAATAATCGAATATAATAATAGTGCAACAATAATGATATTAAATATGAATTGATTAAAAAAAAATAAGGAAAATATTAAATTTTTTTCCGAGTCTTTCGTTTAACTTATTTTTATACCTAAATGCTTGTGATGTACGTGTTTCGAGTATATGATTAATCTTGCAATATTTTATTTAAAAAAAATAGCACGACAAAACAAACAAAAATTCATTTTCTACCTGCATTAAAAGCAGATGTTAGGGCATTTATAATTTTTACCGTAGCGTCAAATATCGAATAAAATAAAAAATAATGTACGATTTTTTTGTTTTGCCACAATATATATGTATAATAATAATATATAATATTATTTAAATTCTATGCATCGCTAAGCTACCTAGAAAAAACAACAAATTATATTTGTTAATATCACAAAGTACTGCCATACAAATAACCATTATGGCTCGGGTAATTATTTATCCATTATTTTTAGTCTACAATTTGGCTTTTGCTTTAACACGGAAGCCCATCCCGATTTTTAAAGCATTAAAACATATAATTAATTATTAGTTAATTGCGTTCATCTAAAATATTCAATTTCGTCGGTTAATAAAAGTACTTGAGGTACGAAATTCAAAATTTTTTCGTTTCTTTCATTAGCACAAATGAAAAGCTTTATAACGAGAAAAAGAAAGAATGCTGTTAATTTTTTTAATAAGCTATTATTATGATATATTATTCCATAAAAATATTATCCCTTATTTTTTCTTTTATTTATCTTCTTTCTATTTATTTATTTATTTTTTTATCTTGTCAACTTTTTATATAAGAAAATATATACGAGGAATTGGCGAATTACTAGACCGCGATATTCAGAACTACCGGGTATAACGAGTGAAAACTGATTCATATCAACGTTAAATGCAAATTACAACATATTCAAACGCTCGCCATAAATACAAATGTTATTGTGATATGAAACGGCAAATATACCATTTAGTACATTTTAAACACATTATTTAGTTTCTTTTTTTCATCAATCAATTATTATTGTTAATTGCACACATCTGGTAAACATTTCTTCTTATTAGTTTATATATTCTCCCAAAAAATTTTATCGTAATAAAAAATAAAGAGAGCCTGTTTCGTTTCACGCGTCTATTGTCGTTCCTAGATATATACTCTGTCTAACTTTGTCTAAATAAATTCGGATTACAAAATCTTTTTGTCCCACGTTGAATCGATTTGTTGTTGTTTTTTTTTTCAGAATTTTAGTTTCAAAACTTTTGTGTCTTACGAGCGCAAATATTGGAAAGCGAATAATAAAATGCAGAAGAAATACGCTGCGTAGTCTTTCAACTTACTTGTTCATGGCAAGAAACATTCGGGGACGCTCTTACTGCACACATGTATAAACAATACAAGTTTCAACAGGTGCGAAAACTTTGGATAAGACTTGATCAATTAGACAGAAGTGACGTCAGTGACTTCGATTCTTGTTATAGGCTTCGCTGGCTCAACGACTATGTAATTCTTGTCACCGTGTTCAGATTCGCCAATCTGTAACTCTTGCAGATTTGCAACTATCGAATCGACTTGAACCGGCTGGTCAGGCTGCGCATTCTCATTCCTCAACTTTCCAAAGTGAAGATAACAGAAGCCCTGATGACCTCTCCAAGTTATGTCGCTTGGTTTTACCCCACGTTCTATCAGAGCATTCTTCAAATCTCTCACACGAACGTCGGACGCTATGTTGGACAATTTCAGCGAGAAATCTATCTGCGGCTTGGTACGAGGCTTCAACGGTCTACGACGCTGTCCAGGTTTCTCTTTTCCACCCTCGCCTTCGTTCTCCTGCAAAAAAGTTTCATTGCGTTAATTTTCCGTATCAGAACCTTGGTCGATCGTTTCTCACCTCGCCAGCTGGAGAGCTGTTATCTCCGTCGCCTCTGCGCTTGAAGTTTGGCTTCCGTTTGAAGAATCGAGGTTTAGAGCCTTCCACTCTGTCTCCTCCGGCTGCTTCTGTGTCGGTACCTTCGCGCTTTGACTTTGTGCGTCTCCTGACCCTCATTCGTCTTCGATTGTCTCTTTCGTACTGCCTGGTCTCAACGTCAGAGTCAACTTCCTTCAGCACTATGACCTTTCCCGATCTGAAAGGAATAATTTTCGGGTGTGAAACGATTCCTAAAGCCGAGAAAATTAGTTCATACTCACTTCTCTTGATCTTCTTTGAGCTGTTGCAATATCTGCATAGACTTGAGCCTTCTGTGGCTGAGAATGTTCCAGATAATACCAGGCGGTTTTTTCAGCTTCGGATCAACGATTATGGTCTGAGTAGGCGTAATGATTATGTCTACCGGTACGTCGTGTGCCTCGAATAATTCTGCGGGGAGATTATCAACTATCTGACAGTCGTGTACCGTCGTTACAACCACAGTGTCTTCGTTAACTGCACCCATCTCCAACATCATAGCAAATTCCAAGTCCGCAAAACCCTCGCCTTTACCAATCCTGTAACCCTTAGGACTCACGCACACGGACCCCAAGACCACCAGGTCGATCTAAACAGGATTTTCCTTGTCTGTTTAAACTTTGTAAATATTTATCCAGTCACTGAATTACAATCCATTATAAACAGGTGAAGGTAGCCATTGAGTCGAATCGATTATGCTGCCTTCACCTTTCACCAACATGTTGAGTGATCAAATTAAAGATGTAACGCTCTAAATACCATCCGTCATCCTTTTCACGAGTCATTAACTTGAGTGTAATTCCATCATGCACATTTCATCGGTTGATTCTCATATCGTTACCTGACTCATTTCCAGTTATTACGCTTCTGAAAGAGTTCATTAGATATATCACAGTTCATTATGAACGACATCCGTGTGAATCACTATTCAATTTGTGGATCTAATATAACAAATCACCCGATGAACGGTAACACGAAGCATCAGACACAATTTCTTCATCTGTATTATCTAATATGAATTGTGGTATGGTTTGTTGTGTCGATTGTTATATTGCCTTCGCATGGTCTATGAAGTTGCCGTATGATAAATTACATGCTGCTCTCTTTCATAAAGGCGTGTGATTCATCCGATGAACTTTTTCAGTAGGGTGGTTGGTCTCCTAAGTATTTTACCTTCATTTTCAGATCCAAGCCGACAGGTTTACCCCATTGTTCGAGGCCTCGTCGCATAGAGGCAGTTCTGAGTTCTTCTTTGGTCGCTCCAGCGACCGGCGTGATGTGTTGAAAGAGGCCAGACTTTAATCTTGGGATGGGTACTAGGATGTCCTTGTTAGCTTCGAGACACAAGAATCTGACAGTTTCCTGCGGTTTGTCAGGATTCACCTTAACAGTCTTGGCTTTTTTGAACACATCGAGCTCTGATAATCTCTGTGCTGCTTCGGCCGTTCCTTTGAAGTTCGGTATACGGTTGTGGACGCTCAGAGGAAAGTTGGCCAACTCATTCTTCATCATGTAGTCCCATATATCTTTTCGGAAACCCTGCTTGGTCACCTCTTCCGCTGTTCAAAGAAACGTCAGACTGTTCATCAGAGCAACACAAGGTCCCTAAATTTCGTCAAATCTAATTTCCCCCTTTTCGAAGCTGCTCAAGAGATTATTAAATGTTCCACGAGGTTTAGGCATGGGAGTGGAAAGGTTTTAACATATAAGATCGCATGTTTGAGGCTCGAATGCATCAGAAGAGGGCAAAGTTTCCTATCAACACGCTATTTCATGAAATTTTTTCTTCTCTCAGCACATTACTTCTGAATAGCGTGCGAACCCTGCAAAGAATGAAGCTCTGGCGCGATTCTGTGTGTTTCTCTTCCTGATAGTGTGCGTAGACTTCTGTTGTGAATGTATTAGAAACTCTAGAATCGACCAAACTTTTATCATGATGGATGTCTAGCTTTATTCTGAAGTGGATAGTCTAGGTATCCGAGTATTTCATACCCTAATGTACACTTGTTTTTCGTCCCATAAGGACTACGTGGTTCATGGGGTGTTAAAACAGTTTTGATGAATGTCTACTGCTCATTTTTTAACTAAGAGATCTCATCGAAGAGCGGAATGGCTTCGCCCACGTATAAGAACAGTCCATTAGTCTTTTAACATTTCTTCAATAGTTATACCAGCACTTCCAGTATCTTAGAACACATCATGGGAAACTAATTGCTCCTTGGAATATTAAATTCCACACACAATATGACTAAGAAATGGATATTTTTGTAAATTTTTTCTGCTCCTTCCTATCAACATCTCATTTTGAACATGAAACATTTGTAAAACTGATTGATTCCCCGTAACTTTGAAAGTTAAATAAGCGTGTAATGAGAGGGAAAAGTGATCTTCTATTTCGAGTCGGAATATCGACATATCTAGAGTCTATTTGGTTTCTCTGAATCAACAATCTCTAATTTTACATAAACGTTTATTTTCTGGGACATAGGGGAGAAGTGGGAAGAACTAGAAGAACTAGATCTCTGCATACACGTGGCTGGAAGTAGTTATAAAAACTAATCGAGTGTCATTAAAATGCTAGATAAGCTTCTGATCCCCTCCTACAATAATTATAGAGATTAGAGATTGTGCAAGAATGTAGAATCTGAATGATGCATTTCAGTTATTGATCGTACATAATTATAACTATTAATGAATACCGAAGATAGACGACAGTGTCCCAACATTTTCCCCTATCAGCTGCAAAGACAAATAAATTTAAAAAAAAATCATAAAACATAAAAAAAAAATTTAAGATAAGCTCGAAAAGAAGCTGAACATTGATAAAGACCGAGTTCAATCGCTTACACTTCAAGCTTCGAAAAATATTATATATTCTATGTGCTCACGTGGTGAGAATTTATTTTTTATTTTTAAGAAATTGAATATACATAATATAAACTTTGCTGAATAATTTTGCTAACAATGCAGGACGCGAAGGCGTGAGTAAAAAAAAAAAAGATTCCTCAAATTTTAGAATTTGTTCATTTAATTTGTACATTCTCGGTGACTAACAATGATTAAAAATAAAAATGCGCTCGACATTGCAGGATATATTCTGAACAGTGAATTATCCAAAAATTAAAATCAAAGATTCGGAAATTTGTAGAATTTTTTAAAAGAGTATAAATTATACTCTCGAACTGAACGAGATCGAGAGTTTATATTTATATTGATGATACATTACTCCGAATTGCAAGAGTATTTATATTAATATTCTACCACTCTCCAAATAAAGTGTACATAGGCGATGTTATCTAGAATATTTCTTCACATAATGCAATAATTATACTCACGTAATTTTTCACCAGACATTTCGACGATTTTTCGTTTTTTTTTTCGTTTCTCCTTCTTTACAGATTATTATTTTTTTTTTTTTAATTTTCTCTCGTCAATCCTATCGACGAAACGCTCTCAATTAAAAATTAGAAAAAAAAATTATATTGTCAACGATGTGGTTAACTACACAAATATGTATTCCTTCTTATTCTCTTCGCCTCTTCACCAATTCACACAAAAATAGACCATAGTGTTATTCGGCCATGTATTTCGTTTTTTATCACTATAACTCGATCCGTTTGTGCGCGCCTCTCTCGGCGATCCTCGATGAAAATTCACTAGCTTATCCAGTCTCGATAAATTACCTTCTTGTTATCGCTCAATATCGAGCGATTCGGGTCTCAAATAAATATTTATTGACAATATTTACGTCTCGAGGACCGTATCAGCGTAAAAATCGACGATTGTATGTTTATAAAACAACAAAGACCCGAGTCTTGATTCTTTTGTTTTTGAAATCGCCGCTCTTTTCGTCGAACATCGACCCTCGATTGGTTTGCATGCGCTGCGAGTGCGCACCGCGGGCAACTTCACTCCGTCCACTTTTTCATCTCCTCGTTAAAAATGGCGCTACTCGCTAGGAAAGTCTGCAAAGTTCTTTCTCAGGTATTTAGCAATTGTTTTACATAATAGTTGACAACCGTAGTTTGATATGCGGACGGACGCACCGTCGCCGTATGAAATTATGCGCTGACCATTCATCGACGTCGGTCAATCCGATCGTGTGATTTTAGGCTCGTTAATACCATCCACTCTTATTATTCAACCATCTATTGGCTAAATCCATCTAATCCTGTTCCACACGAACCGGATTATCGACTCTAGCTACAAATCTAATTGTCGATAATTGACTGCATAGCGATTCGAACATATTGTTGAAAAATTTTGCTTGATAAAATTTAAAAAAATTCAATATATCGCAGTATCAATTTTTTTTAGCATTTCTCTGTTATTTATACATCGAGTGTCTGATGTATCTCAGTAAAAATTTATTTTTGCCTATATTTTCAGGCAACTCAGAAAGGCCCGATAACCAGGAGCCTACATCTATCGGCTGTTGCTCAGCAGGAGACGGTAACTTTTCATTGAAAATTTTATATTTATCGCGCTGAGGGTATAAAAAATCGTGAACACGATCAACGGGACACGACGAGACCTTTTTTGGAGTCTGAAAATCGATTCAGCCCCCAAAACTATTGTTTCATCTTTTCATTCGCTAATTTTTATCATTCTATCCAGGAGGCGAAGACAAAATGCACTCTAATACCCGGAGACGGAGTCGGTCCGGAGTTGGTTTACTCCGTACAAGAAGTATTCAAGGCGGCGAACGTGCCGGTTGAATTTGAAACGTTCTTTTTATCCGAGGTTAATCCCACGCTTAGTGCTCCGCTTGAACGAGTATCTGGAAGTATCGCAAAGAACAGAGTCTGCCTCAAGGTGTGTATTTGTTTTTTTTTCATTTTATGATGTTGTTGTGAGAGATAAAACTACCGTCTTGTCTGTTTATTTGTGTTAACAGCGAATATCGATACAGTCGATGATACACTGCTGGATAAGCAACGGTGATAATGATAATCGTGTTATTTACAATCTTTTAAATTTGTCCACAGGAGAGCTCATCGAGCTCCGATAGCGTTCTCAATTCGCTCTGGGTGCTAATCAAACACCCTACCTTTTTTATAAGGACTGTGGTTCATTGTTATAAATTTTTTTGCATATGATTGACGCTGTTTGTTGATTGTAGGATCTTCAAATTAGCAATTTTCATCAAATTAAGACAATCGCTAGCTTGAAATAGCCATAAATCGAATAGATTTCGATCAATTACGACTCATTATCATATTTTATGAAACTCGCTTTCGTGAATCGAACGCGAGCCGAATTTTTAATGAAGTTTCGTCCCCTCAAATAAGCTGGCTTTCTGATTGAGTAAAATCTTTGATTAGCCAATTGAATACAGAATACGATCGCAATAGTACATACATTACATAATTTGCGATTTTTTTTCAAGGTTCCAATGAGAAATCTGAGATAAGATACCTCCGTTGAATTTTTCCAATGTCGTCACTGTTTGCGTTGAAACAAACGTTACGCAATGTATTCGTGCGTTTAACTAACATGTGGTTCTTATTTTTATATTCTGTCAGAAAATTGTAGAATGAATTCGGAGAATGACTGATTTAGCGTTTATTTCTAGGGTATTTTGGCGACCCCGGATCATTCTCACACCGGAGAGCTGCAGACATTGAATATGAAGCTGAGGCGGAGCTTGGACTTGTATTCCAACGTAGTGCACGTAAAGTCTCTACCGGGGATAAAGTCTCGTCACCAGAACGTGGACTGCGTAATAATCAGAGAGCAAACTGAGGGGGAATATTCTGCCTTGGAACACGAGAGCGTTAAGGGAGTTGTAGAGTGTCTGAAAATAGTCACTGCAACAAAGTCCCAAAGGATCGCTAAATTCGCTTTTGATTATGCGACCAGAAACAATCGCAAGAAGGTCACTTGCGTCCACAAAGCGAATATCATGAAACTTGGAGACGGTCTATTTCTGCGATCTTGCGAAGAGATCGCCAAGCTCTATCCCAGGTGTGTTACAAACCCAGCGGCGAAATTTCTCAAGATACCGAGATTTTTATTGTATTTTGTTGTTAACTGATTTCATTATCGCTTTTTCTAGGATACAGTTTGAAAAAATGATCGTCGACAACTGCACCATGCAGATGGTGTCGAATCCTCGTCAATTCGACGTGATGGTTACCCCGAACTTGTACGGAAACATCGTAGATAATTTAGCGTCCGGATTGGTCGGCGGAGCCGGAGTAGTTGCTGGCGCTAGCTACAGCGCGGAATGTGTCGTTTTTGAGCCCGTAAGAATCTTGATTTCTTTTTGTTCCAGTTCTTTGGCTAATTTTCCCCCTAATTTTCAGGGTGCGCGTCACACATACTCCGAAGCCGTTGGTAAGAACGTGGCGAATCCTACGGCGATGCTTTTGTGCTCTGTGAAACTTTTGAATCACGTTAACTTGAAGAGCTTTGCGGAACAGATAAGAGACGCGATAAACCGTGTGTTGAACGACGGTAAAGTTCGTACCAAGGACTTGGGGGGTCAAAGTTCTTCGACCGATTTCACCAAGGCGGTCATCTACAATCTCCGTTAAATTGATCTCGTGGTTGAAATTATAATATACATTAGGAAGACCTAGAACCAATCGCGCTTAACGTGCATTTACAGCTGAAGAAATATTTCAAGTTTGAAAGTTTAATATCAAACGTACGATTGGTACGTACGTAGCGTTTATGGCTCAATGTTTGTTTTTAAATTATAGAAAAAGTAACGAATGTTGGAATACGTTTGAAAACTATTATTCGTTTACATTGTTTTAAAACGTGTGAAATACTGTATTGATTGCGGAATGCTAGTTTGACTTGAAATATTTATCGGACATCTAATGCATGGTCGCGGCGAAATCTGTGCACAGATTTATATAAATTATTGTGCGTTGTTAGTTGAATGCAGTATTGTCGATCACCCTACGATTACAGGGTAGCCAAAAAGTCATGATATAGTTATTTCGTTATAATGTAATTGAGAATAACCCAGTCTTAGATGAATCGTGTAAAATACGTTAATTGTACAAATAATAAATTATCCTAAATATTAAACCTCCGACTTCCATCATTTTATTTCCTCCGTTTGAAATATCTCAAAAATAGATTCTTAAGGATCACAGGAAAAGTGGAATTACTTGTGAAAAGTTTTCCTGAAATCTTTCAAGTTCTAACATCCAGTAAAAACGCGTCAATCAGGTATGTGAAAAATCAATCTATCTACTTTTAAACCCGATAATTCAGAAATTCTTGCTACTTCACCGTCAAGTATCGAAGGAAATTTTGAAAAAAAATGATTTTTATGCAACTATTTTCTTTATTTCATTTTCCATTCAATGATCTGATGAAAACTCAGAATATCTTGAATTTCTTCATTCATTGAAAAAAGGAAAAAATTGTCAGATAGTCTAAGTTCAATTCTAAACAGCTTAAAATTATAATACAAACGGTAATTCAAAAAACAAAAATGAAATGTTAATTACTTGAATTTGATCGAATAATTCGAAATTTCGAATGTTGAAAATCTATTACTTATCTCGAAATTTCACAAAAATAAAAAAACCTTCAAGTCTGAAGAAATAGCTTCATATTTTAGATAAAGAAGAACCAATTTCGACAATTTTGAATACCATACAATAAATTATATATTTCAATTCGATTGATTAGATGCAATCATAAAATGACGTCAAAAGTACGGAAGTATTGCGGGTTCGAAATATTTGGCGCGTCTGAGCCCAATGGCCAGTAGCCGATGAAAAAAAAAAGATGGCGGCGTTTAATAGCCGGGTTGAGGAATTAACGAGTTATTTCAAATCACACAATAAAATTCGAGAACAACAAAGTCATTCGGCAAAAGTACACAGCGTGGGTTGGAGTTGCGACGGTAGATTATTGGCTTCCGGTTCATTTGATAAGTGTGTCTGCATTTTTTCACTCGGAACTGATCGTTTGGTAAACATAACCTCACATAAACACATAACTACTACATATTATAAACACTCAACCTTATTTCTAGCCTCGATTGATATCAAATTCATCCAATTACTTAAATATTATCGTAAAACATAAACCTCAAAAAAAGGATACATTTTTTTTAAATTCCAGTATTGAAAATCAATCAAAGAGGTTAGGAGTAGGCCTAGCAAACGAAGGCTTCAAATTGCGGAAAAACAAACCATACAGAAAAAAGTACTCTTATAGGCTTCAGTTATTTGAACGTACGAAGAGAAGTACTTGTACACTGTAATACATAGTTTATACAGGAAAAGCACTTACTGTGTTCGAATTAGAATAGTACTTTTTGTGTATTTCACTTGTCATA
>JAFFZH010016182.1:65984-100249 GCA_018420115.1 Euura saliciscinereae | reverse complement strand
TTGTCATATGACGTCAAAAGTACATTCCGTTTACAGTTTGCGGAGAAGGTACCTCATTTTACTTTCGGGTTCGTAATTATCGAGTCACAAGTACTTTCTATGCGCAACACCAGTGGAAAAACACAGAAAGTACTTTTTAGCGGATTAACACTGTTAATTCGCATAATGAATACTTTCTGTGTTCTTCCACTGGTTGTCCGCGCAGAAAGTACTTTTTGTGCACATCAACGATATGATAGTGCCGAAAGTACTTAATCTGCGCGTTCGCCACTGTTTTGCGCAAGCAATATTTCTTTTCTTGATTCACATCGGAAGTACTTTATGTGCACATCGACTTTTTCCTTTGCCAACAAAGCACTCTTTCCAAAATATCGAATCCTCTCATACTCTCTATCTTTATTGATGAATCAATTCCTTGTTACAGAAACCAGAAACAACGTTTCGTGGTCACGGTGGGAGCGTTGATCAGTTATGTTGGCACGCTTCGCACCCTGAGTTGCTATCAACGGCAAGCGGAGACAAAACGGTTCGAATATGGGACACAAGGACGCAAAAATGTACGGCAAACATCGCAACTCGTGGGGAGAACATCAACATATCCTGGTCACCGGATGGGAACACGATAGCAGTTGGGAACAAGGAGGATCTGGTGACGTTCATAGATGCCAGGGTTATGAAAATCCGGGCTGAAGAACAGTTCAATTTCGAAGTCAACGAGATATCTTGGAACAAGGATTCAGACACTTTCTATCTGACCAACGGTCAAGGCTGTATTCACATCCTGAGCTATCCGGACCTGGAGCTGCTCCACGTCATCAAAGCCCACCCTGGCACATGCATTTGCATCGAATTTGACCCGACCGGTCGATACTTTGCAACAGGATCAGCGGACGCTTTGGTATCTCTTTGGGACGCGGATGAATTATGTTGTTTGAGGACGTTCTCAAGACTAGAATGGCCGGTGAGGACGATATCATTCTCTCACGACGGACAACTGCTCGCCGCTGCTTCTGAGGACCTGGTTATAGACATTGGAGAAGTACAAACAGGAGAAAAGGTCGCTGACATTCCGGTAGAGGCTGCGACCTTCACCGTAGCGTGGCATCCGAAACAGTATTTACTAGCTTACGCGTGTGACGACAAAGATACTTACGATAGAAAAAGAGACGCTGGAAGTTTAAAGGTCTTCGGATTTTCAAACGAATGAAATCTTTCATAGTATCTCTTTTTTTATACTATTAATATATTTTTTCTTTTTTTCTTCTTGTATTACCTTGACGAAGTGTAAAATCTGTTTTGTATATTGTACCTTTTTTTCCTTGGGGATAAAACGTGTGAATTCTAATTCTTGTACACTATTCGAGCATCTCGTGTGAATAGCAATAAACTTTGTGCTGATTCCACGTTTTATCTCTACACACATCGCAGTATGTGATTTTACACAATAAAATTGTAATACAGCAGAAATTCGCATGACTCTTTATTACCTCCGAAATTAGATAATTTCTATGCCGGAGTGGTCACGTTTATCCCATTAAATGATGAAAAAATTATTATCCCATTTATACGTTTTTTCCTGGACCCTAAACGGGGGCTGTTTTGTGTCATCCACTGGATTTTTGAGAATTTTTTACGATTTTTAAAAAGGGGCATTCTCAATCAACTTCGAAAATTCATAACAAACTAACGGTTTGATGAAAAAATCTTTAAAAAAACAATTTAGGACGCGTTTTTTTACTGAGCAGACAGTTAGAAAAAAACATGTAATGATTTCGAGATCGTCGGGGTTTAACACCGTGTGCCATCAACATGAAACCAGCTGAAGGACGTTCCGATATTTTCGGCATCGAGAATATCAAAATGTCGCAGTGGATATGAATGACCGCCATGACGGCGTTTGTCGTTGTTCAAAAATTGAACCCATGAAAGGTTTCGTGTTTTCGTGATTTCTTGACAAATTTAGGAAAAATAGTAAAATTTCACCTCTGATCGCGAACAGAATTCGTATGTTTTTTAATTTCCTTTTAACTTTCGATTTATTGTCGAAAATTAGGTCATCTTTCTGAAAATGGGTGAAGTCTTGGAAACATGGTTAAGGGACAGACTGGGATTAATAATCGATTTGAGCCCAGAGAGTTTTGGACTGGCCACTAGAGACGGCACTCTTCTGGCTCAACTGCTTCACAGCTACGACATAATCGACAACGCTCAATTGATGACCATAAATACCACAGAAGATCCGGCCCTGGCTAGAGTCAATCTGAAACATCTACGAATATGGCTAAAATTCATTGGAGTCGATTGCCCCGATGATACCATAGAAGATATATCGAATGGTCGAGGTACAACCGCGGCACGTTTATTCTACAAGATATTCGTCAGCCTGGAGAGTAAGGACAAGCTCCACTTCATCACTCAACAAAAGGAGAGAGAAAAGTTCATTCCCAATTCCTCAAAGTTCGACGTGACGACCGTATCAGAGGAGCCTCCGATTCCAGAACCTCTACGGAATCCATTGGCTGATCAGCTTTTGAAAAATGCCAGCGTCATTTCCTGGCATCGTAACAAGTTCGAGGCTCTCTTAGATCGCTGTAAAACTGCCCGAAAACGAGATGTAATCATGCAGAAGCAGAGGAAGAACGTGGAGGCGGAAGTGAAGGCGCGTATTGACCACGGGAAGCCAAAGATCCAATTGGACAGTGTGCAGTCATCGATAGAAAAAGAAATGCAGGACTTGAAAGACTTTGGTAGGAAGCACGAAGTCCGCTCTGCGGACGAATACACTTATCACGAACTTTGCAAGGAGAAAAAGTTCGGGGAAGAAATAGACCCCGTACCGGTGGACCCGGAGGCAGCCAAGACGTATGTGAAGTGTATGAAGGATCGAACGCGTCGAACGATGGAAACTTTCAGCTGTAAAACTAAAATGGGGAGAGAGTTGACCACTAAATTGTGGGAAAAACAGAAACAGGATCAAGAGAACGAATTCGACGCGGCAATAGCGAATGAATTGTTCTCTCAATCGCAGTACGAAAAACAGATGATGAATAAATTGTGCGAGATTAGGGACCAGAAACGGAGAATCGCGCGGAACAGAGGTGTGGTTGATAAACTCATGCAGGAAAGAATAAGGACTGAATATAACGCGGAACTGGCCAGAGAGCACGAAGTCATAGTCAAAGAGCGCGAGGACATTCAGGCGGAGTGTATAAGACTCTGTGAATTACACAGACGAATTAGGGAAGAGAAGATCAGAAACTCTGAAAAGAAGCGATACCGTATGTGCGAGGAAGTGCTGGACGATTTGATAGACATTGCAATAAAGGCAGCAAGGTATCGCGAATCTAACGATAACTGGATACCGTCAAGGGTATGGACTGAATGGAAAGCCCTTTTTGTTAAGAGTCAACCAATCTTTGATCCCGCCGAGCACATAGAACGGATAACCGAATACGCGTCTGAGGAACAGGTGGAGGAAATTTGCAGAGCGGAAATTGAACGACAAAGCATTCTCAACGACGATGAATTTGAGAATTACCTGAACCTCAGATCCCCGTGGGATGAATTTGTTCCGGAAATCGATCTGGAAACTGAGGAAATGCTCAGGCTCGGGATGACCGTACTCGGCTACATCGTTCATCGACTTCTGAACCCGTTAGAATCGGATCCAGCACCTGCGTCTGTACAGAAGGTGTCTTCGGCGTGCATCCTTCTTGGTGTATTGGACGTGGATGTTTATCCAATTATAGAGACGCTGTTGAAACATCGTGGAGTGAAGCTGATCCGTGTGGAAGATGCGATCAACCACTGTCTATCGTGCTACAAAGAAGAGATGAAGAATGTTGCTTACATTGATCTGGACAAATTGAGATCCAAGAGAGAAGCTCAACAAAAAATCGCACAGCGTACAGCATCACGCACTCAAAAAGACATTGGGAAAAAGTCCGGAACACCGGCGAAAACACCAAAAAACCCAACCCCACCGAGGAGGCACAGTATTGACGAGGAGACGCAAACACCTCACGCTCTTCCGGACGAAGATATGTTTCCGGACCTCTCGAATCCTGCCTACATCGGGAAAAGGATTCACGAATTTATCAGCCTGGGTCAGCCGATACCGAACGAATTGAACACAAAAATCCTTATCGAGTACTTGAAGAGTTTGACGGACGTCAAGGGATGGGTTCTGATCGATTACCCCAACACATTTGACCAGATGGCACGACTCGAAATGGCTCTCACAGGTCACAGGATTCCGTTAGAATACCAGAGCTCGAATGATCCTGATAGAAATATCGACGAAGTCGATCCACCTCTTTTTGGGATATCGTATGAGGATGAGGACGAGGATGATTCCTCAGTTTTCAGAGAGTCTCGCCTCGTCTGCAACCCAATACCGAAACCAGTTGAAAAGAATTTCAACTCGTACATGACGGCCTACATCAGAGCATTACCTAAACCTAAGAACATGTTGGTGGACGAAACGGATGTTTACGAAATACTACCAGAAGACACCACGCCGGTGGACGCCTTCTACGCCGATCAAGGTCTTGCGTATGCGGTGTACTACACGTCCTTCAACACTTTCACGCTGAAGAGAATATGCAGGCTTGTGATAGGGGATTTGTCCATTCCACGTGTCCCATCAGAGGAGCTTTTTGGCGATGGCTTGGATGAAGTGAGGACCAAGGAACAGTCGCAACCCAGCAAAGCCCCCATAATCAAACAACTGGTGCCTCGTCCGAAAACAGCGAACCTAGATTGGAATGCAGAAAGCGAATACGAAGGTGAAGGCCCTGACGCGTTGAACGACATCCTCGGTTCTGTAGATACTGACCCGGTCCCACCAAAACCTGGAGAAGATGGTTGGGAGTGGATCAAGTTTCCTCAATCGCAAATTCTCCTGGAGGCGTTGGCGACTCTGTGGGAGAATATGGAGACTGTTTATGTCGAGGATCTGAAGGAGATATTCTTTGTTAAGAGAGTCCATTACTCCATGATTGTTCCCTATCGAAATTACGTGACGAAACATATGGAAGAGTACATTCAACGACCGGACGTGAAGCAGGAAATGTTGTATACCTTTCATAGATGTTACAACGAAATCGAGAAAGACTTGCGCGATGATCTGGACGTCAAGTGTGAACTCCACTGCAGGGTTGCTGATTTCCGTAAGGAGCTCTGGGAAGTTTGCGACGAACGAAGAAATCAGGCCGAGGTAGAAAGACAGAGGATCATCTTCCAGGATTGGACGTCTGAGGCAATGGTCGTCCTGGCAAATCTCTACATCTCGATCCTCAAAGCTGAACTGGACAGATGCATCGATACCATACAACTCCTCCAGGATTATTACACATCTATGCTTCAACGACCCATCGCCGAAAATCGCTTACTCAAATATCCTCTGCAAAGATTGGAACTAAATCCCAACGAGCTTGAAAAATCCACTTCAACCCTGTCCCCAACCAAGGTCAACAAACCTTCCAATAAAGGAAACAAGAACATGACTAGCAAGGGGCCACAAGTTCCGCCCACCATCGACTGCAGCCGCATGAAAAAGCAGATTAACGATCTGTTTATCGTTTTCGAGAGAGAACCTCTGCGTCTTGAACGACTGATCTGCTACGAAGCAGTACACGCGAATATCACATACGTGCAGAACATAGTCGAGACATTAGCATCGTCAGTGTTGGATGGTCTGAAGAAGGAACAAGCTTCTCTCACTCCTGATGCCAAAGGTCGAGTTCAGGTCACCAAAGCCCAACTGTTGCCCACCGCGAATGATGAAGTGATGAATGATCTCCGAAAAAGAGGAACTCAGTTGTGTCAGGAATGGCGTGCCGCCGTTCAGTTCGAAATAAATCGTACCCGTCTCAGGCTGGAACTCTTGGACAATGCTGCTCTGTCCGACATCAGTTTCCTCTACGAAACTATGGAGCGTTGTTTTCACAACATGTTGAGAAATATCAATGATCGCTACGACAGGGAAATCAAGAGCGTGGACGACATGGCGTCCGTGTTTTGCTTGGCTATCGAAGAAGGAATACCGATTCAAGAAGAATTGCTGTTGGACGGGGACCGCTTCATCGTTAGATCCAACGTTCTGATGTATCCAGACCCATCACCTCCTTCGGCGAAATCTGCGCTGATCCGAGAAGCGATACTACCCTCACAATTCCGTATGGGACAACTGGGTCGCCTGATGGACGTGTTCAGATACGTAGCTCCTCACGGTAGTCTTCCAGAACGATGTTTCACTTACATCCTCGAGGACATGGTGACCAGCGGTGATGTCGAAGGTGGAATGGCTCTACTGCCTTCTTCGTGGTCAGGGCTCCGACCATCAGACGTCGAAAAGCTTGTGCTGGAGATTTTTGGTGATTCGGAGTACATTGACTGGAGGGAATTCATCATCTATGCTATGGACATCTCCATGCCTAGTCAGGACGAAATCCTGGATGCGAGGTCGCAGTTTCTATCGATGGATCCGAACCTTACGGAAACGGTGACTCGGGACGAGTTCCACAAGGTCAATCTGTGGTTTTCGAATTGCACCGAATCGAGACATCCTTCATGCAAAACTCTCCTCCATGAAGATTGGCAAACAGACGAAGAAGAAGAAGAAGGAATTCTCGATGATCAACGAAGAGATGACGGAGAAGAAATATTCGAGGCGGACACCAGTGAAATAGTTTTACCAAAAACACCATCGAAGCTTCAACCATCCGTTTCCAGCCAAAAATCATTCACCAACAGTACATTTTCTTCAAATTCTCGTAACATGACGCCTCAGGAAACGGTCCGATTGGTGCTAGCTAAGGAATTGTTGTGCGATATGTTCGCTTCGGGATGTGACATTGTAAATTACACCGCTTTTCTACTCGCATTCAGCAAAAGTTATGATCCCAGAGAAGGTCTCGGCAAAGCACTGACACTAGCGCTCGGCGAGAAGGTCTGTGTGTCTGAAGAAGAGGGTGAAAAGTTCATTCGTCAATTATTAGAACAGCAGCAGATGCGAAAAGATCAACGAGAAGCTGCCGAACAGGTCAGTCTGCTCAACTATTTGATGAAGGACATTGAAATCTTTCAGGGTGAACTCAAGATGACCCAAGTCCACATTTTTTAGACCGCTTCGAACATTATAAACGACGTTTTGGAGACCACACTTCAGCTGACGGAAGGCGTAACGATCTCAGAGATCGATGCCCTTCACCAATGTGGCAAGAGCACTGAGACTATCGTCGCAGATCCCGAGCAGCACATCAGCGTCCAGAATCTGGACACACAGTCATCCAAAAGTTCAGGATCATCTCAGCCCAATTCTTCTCTTCGATCTGGTAGCAATAGATCCGAAAGCTACGAGGCGACTCTGACTGAAGGATACAGCAAGCATTCGTTAGCTGTGATCGACGAGGGTGTAACGGCTCACTGGATACCACGGGACATTTGTCAGGTAGGGTTTTTGGGTAACGAAGACGGTTTGACAATTCATTAACTGGGATTTCGTACCGTGGATAAATTTTTCAGTCGGTACTCGTGGCCAGCTTACCTTGGCATGCGAGACAACCAGACATCCTAGGTACCAGTTTGTGTCTTCGAGAATGCCTGGGAAAAGTTTACGCCGATATTTTCGATCCGGCAATCAGCGAGGATGAAGACTCTGCTCTTTCTCACAGACTGATAAATCATCAGTTCATTACAAACCTGATCAATTCCACCGCGGCGTTCACTACGAAAAACATAGGAAATATCGTTCAGAACCTATTGAGCAAGAATTCAGATAACAAACAAGCGTTGAACTGCTAGAATCGAGCATTTTAGAATTGTACTAAAAAAGCAGTGATCGATGATAAAGTTAAAGCCTTGAATCTGGGATACAAACGTGTAAATAATGTCATTTTTTAACTGAGTATTAAGTGATCAGTAATCAGCGCTCGTTAAACTGATTTTAAAAATATTGAGAAACCGGAAATGTGTCAATTCATTTGTAAATCTTCCAAGAAGAATAAACAGTTTTCGCGACTCGACGATGTATTGTATATAAGAATCGTACTTCTATTGAATAAAGTGGATCTGGTTTTTATCCAAAAGGAAAATGTTCATATTTTGAAAGAAATAAAAAATAAAAAGCAGAAAATATTATATAGTCTCATTATTTTAATTAATTTCATTTTTTTTTTTATTAAAAATTGCAATATAAAATTTTCTCATTTACTATTTCATACAACGATCACACATATTTTTCATTTATTCTGGAAATCAATAATAAGGTTTTTTGTAAATCTATATTATAGATCATTATAGAATTAATATAACAATCGTTTTTTTATATATATATATTTTTTCTTTTATCAAAATTATTATTACATATAATATATTATTTATCGTATAAAAATATCATGCTGCTTTATTGTAAGAATATTCGGTTCATATAATTTTATTTCATTATCATTTATCATTATTTTCGTTTTTCATTCATTTATCGCATCCTTAATGTATAGATAATTGTTATCGAATTTTACGTATTAATAATTAATTATAATTTGCTGCACCTGCGAGATGGGCGGGCACGTCCCTTGATTATCATAGTTTTATTACATTTTATTTCTTTTTCTTACTTTTTTTCCATCACACATAATACAAATACCTATAATATAATATTTATTATACCTACCTACCTTAATAATAATTATTTTTCATCCACCTACCTTATAACAATTTCATTTTATTCAACTTACTTAAATTTTGTTGGAATGTTGATTATAATACAATTTTCAGACGCGAGCATGATTAACAGGGCGTGCAAAGATAAATTTATCGAAATAAAGTGAAACAAATAGAGAAAAAAGCCGAACCGTAAATTATAATTTTATAATTAATCTACTATACTGAATTACCTTCATAGAAAGTTTTGTAAGAAATTTTATTCCCGATACTTAAGACTTATTTAATAATAAGATGTTTTATAAAAAAAAGTGTAGCCGCGATAACTCTTGTCAAATTCTTATATAAATGTGAGACGGTAAGTAGAATTTGAGTATATATATGTAATTTTTTTTTTTTTAAAGCCGATTATATCATACGATAATGACTAAAATCCGTTCTAACATCCAACATAATTTTAGCATACTCTGCGAGACTTTTGATCATCATTATAGTTTCAATTTACAATAAATTTAGTTCATGATTCATGGTTGTGGTTTACATTTGTTCATGCCCTGTTAGCTCCATTTAATACTAGATATCGAACAATCTATGTATGTTAAGATAACGCCATGGATTCTTACAAATAATAATCAATTAGCTAACAAATCAACAAGCGATAAGTTACATTAAGTATTTGCGGTGTGTTATCTGATTTTTTTTTCTCCCCAATTAATATCGTATTATGTATCGCATCGGTAGAAAATATGCAATTAAGAGCAAGTTCAATAAATGAATTACTAAGATTTCATTATGGAGCAAAAAAAAAAAATCTATCGTTAAAACGCAGAATGAATAATATTGCGCTGGAAAAATTCGTAGGTGTAATTTCATAAAATCACAGTTATTTCCGAAAGCTATTCCATCTGCGAAATTACACTCATGTTGTTAATTGAGTATTTTGAGTTACATCACGAACGATTCAAATTAATTTCGCAAATTCAAATATCTGTCCAAGGTATAATTGTACAATTATTTTTGTGAGAAAAATAATTTTCATTTTGATAGTGGCATCGTGCTTAAAATTTTCACGTGCGGTCAAACTGGCAGTGTTGTTTCAAAGACGACGTCGAGTCGCATCAAGTTGAACACTTGACGCACCGTTACACCAGAAAATACTGAATTATATCATTATATAATTTACAATAATTAGTACTACTCATTTCACAATCTAAATCAGCCAAATTTCATCAATTTTTTAATATTCGAGCTAAAATTGGCATCTCTTTAAGCAATTGGGTGAATAATTATCTCAAATTTGAAGTATTTGGTCTATAAGCGATGACCCAGCGAGCCTCATTGTAGTAAAAAAAATGATGAAATTTGTCAAGACATTGGTTGTAATTTGAGATAGTAATATAGATTGTAAATATATAATTTTTTTTTAATATCATTACAATGATAATAAATTTCTAACGCATTTACTTTTAACATGGAATGAAAAATACGTGTCATGATCATTATTTGCGTTTAATGCAAAAAAAAAGATGTCAAAGATATATTTATATTCTAGTTTTTACGCTTGTATCGGTTTTCTTATGATTTCGATATTTATCCGAAAGACATACAGAAGAAAAAGGAAGTATAATAATAACAAACAAATGAATAGCGATAAGCTGTTGCATATTTTCCCTCGTACATCGCGTAGTCCTCGTAACAAATGGCTAGTGATCAACAGGGTACAGCGTACGCTGGATCCAATAATCGATAAAGGCGCAACTCTTAAATACATACATTACATATTAACATGTGTATATTCTCAACAATCAATTATAATCTAACTAACGATTAAACAACTATGTAGGAACATTAAATTCGTTGGATCCGTCATATCCAAACAGCTTTGGCATCTGACCACGACGGTGCGATTCGCATTTTACATTTGCTTCGAATTGTTCTATTCTTTTTTTTGTACAACACAACAAAATTTGTTGGTCTCGTTACACTCAGGAAAAATGAATCATGAATATGAATCTCTATGCATAAATGGTATATATAAAAAAATTGCATGATTAAATTTGTTTCGAAGCAGAGTGTGCGAATCGCATCAGAGACCGGCGCATGTATCACCGTTATTGTATAATTATCTTTATAGAAATAAATTTTAAACATATATAATAATTGTATAATATTTTGCTTCCACTATGATATGAGTTAACGAGAAAATGAAGTATATATAGAGAAAAAAAAATATAGAAAAAAAAAATAGTAGAAGTAATGAAGACGATCACACGGGCATTTTTTTTATTTTTTTTTTTTAATCTCAACTACTTATATATATTATATCTAGTAATTTTTTTTTTAAATAATAATTTATGCTTTTAAAACTTTACAAGTTTAGTCAACAACTCTCAGCGGTAAAATCGATCGCTAGGCATTCGGAAGCTCGTGCAAAAATGCCTTCCCGATTTTATTAAGGCCAGCTGGTGGTTTTGCATCGTCGGTAACCAAGTTGCCCAGTTTCTACTTCTGTTTTCAGTTCCCAAATTGTACATTCAATTATTGTGAAGTGATATTTTGGAGTAAAGAAAAATAAAAATAATAATCCAAATTATAATTACAACAGAATAAGAAAACTGTTCACTTGGCCCGTACTATACCCTATACACACTGCAAGTCACTGCAAGTCACTGCAAGCGGCGCGTACGTGAGCAGAGCTCATTACCTAACGCATTCTTTGGTTCGCGGACAAAAAAAAAAGAAAAAAAAGGCTGTTTAAAATTAGAATAATTTACAAGTTACAAATGGAAATACTCTTACTTTTGTAAAATGATTTTACTAACGATTATACTATATGATAAGTTTGTTTCTTTTTCATTTTTTCACACATCCGAGTTTAGTAAAATATTTCTAATATAGTTTCAATTTTCTATTTCTTTGTTGTTGTTATTGTTGTTCTACTTGCATTCATTATTATTATTATTATTTCTCTTTCATCGAAACTATTTCAAAAATGGTTCATTAGCGCGATACAATATCTCTAATCAGCCATTATTCAATCATATACCATTTTATCTCTCGTAATCTATTAATTATATAGTGGATTTTTTTAAGTTTAAAAAAAATTTGCTGCCACTATATATCGGAGTAAAACATAGTACGGACAACAATTTTACCACATTTCCATATGTATATCAATTGATTTTTTTCTTCATATATAATCTGTTTATAACATTTCTTAAATCGATATAACTCGCGTCCGTTGAGCATAGTACATTCAGCGACGTTCTTTGAATAATTTAATAAATACTTTGTTACTATATATTTATATAAAACTCGGTACTAATACAAAAGTTCGATAAGATTTTGAATGAAAGTCACAAATAATCTCGTTGCGGCAGTGTCAAAGTGAAGGAAAAAGAAAAAAAGAAAAGATAAAGAAGAAAAAAAATGATTGTCAAATATCTCAGTTCAGTTTGAATAAATTAAGTTAAAGATGAACAAGAATAATAAATACAATTCATCATTTCTGTCCTATAAATTTTGATTTACGATCGACGCCAGCGTAAATCACAATTATTACAATCTGATATAAGGCCAATCAAATTTTTGCAGGCTTATAAACTCAACGTTATTTCTATCCATAAATAGTCAGTGTCTGTGTCGCAATGAATAATCGAAAAAGAGACAAAAAAAAAATAATATATATATATATGCAAAAAAAAAACGAAAAAAAAATTTACTTTTTATACCATTACGAACGAAGACGAATGAGTATTTTTACAGGAAGAATATTATTTTCTTTTCTTTTTAGTCTACTCCAGTCAAGTATAAGTGCTCAGTCTTAGCTCCCCTAATTGTTTCTATTTTTTTTTATTTCTGTTTTTCTTCTTTCTTTCAGTCCTGTCATATCGTACTGTATATGTCTACGGAACGTCCATGAAAGCGGGCCGCGTTGATAGAAATTATTTCTGTACCAAAGTTGATGGTCTTTTTTTCAACGTCTCTTCAGCCAAGAATCACAATTTTTTTTTGTGATTATGCAGGTAGGAAAATACCTGATTAACATTCAAACGTAAAACCAGTTTGCGCAGCGGTTAATGAATCCCAATTTTTCCCAAGCGTCGGAATGATCTATCCAATGATTGTTATAGAGGCAATTTTGGCATTTGAAAAGCAGTATAAAATATCTGGATGATTAATTCATGATTTACATTAAAACGTAGGAACTTTGTATAAAGATTATCGAGCTTAGTCTGAATTGAATATCATTCATCTAGGTATACGAGTTAATCGGAACGTCGCTGAATGTATACTTTGCCAATAGGACCTCCGCGCCCATCTTCAAGGCTCCGTTTCATATTATTCATGCGATTCAATTATGGGAAACGTAGTTATTACTATAATAGGTATCGTCGTTTAATTTACCGACGGACAGAGCTGACACACAAACACAACATATAAACAGATTATTAATATTATCATAGTTACTTTTTCTCATTTCGAATGACTATCTCTGAACTAATTGTATAACAATGTAGAAAAAAAAAAGGAAAAAAAAAATAGAATTGTTAATAAAAATCAAAAATCAAAATAACGAAAAGCTTGGTTTTCTTAAATCATTTCATCCTCGCGTTTTTCGCGACACATTTTTTTTACGATTATAAATCGCCTACATAAACATAACAGAGGTATTCTACCCATATTTTTTTCGCCATACATTGCAGTGCGGGAACTTTATCTTTTTTTTTCTTCACAACACATTTGAGCCAATCATCGTGAAAAAGAGGCAGAAATAAAATAAAAATTTAATAGAATTCAATACGAAATAGCAATAATTATTTCTTAAACCTAACACACCCGATAGAGTGCGTTTTTAATAGATTGGTGAGAAAAAAAAAAAAAAAAGAATTACCATACTTTGATAACAAAAATAATCATCGTTTCTCGGTTACAAAAATAATCATTAAGCTATTTCTCTTCCCTATTATACAAAAGTAACATTTCATGCAATCTCTTTATTTTTTTTTTTACTGTCAAACACCGTTACGACCTATGTATAGTAATTATCTTTACCCGATTTGCGCATTGTTTTTTTTTCTTGCTTTAAGTACGGTTTAGTTCCATTTTTTTTTTCTAATTTTTCAAAATTAATTTCAATGTTTTTTTTTGGTCATCCTTCATAATTTTAATTACTTTAAACTTTTTTTTTTTGTGCTTTTTTTCATTGGTCTCACAAACGGCAAGAAAGGTTCGCAAGATATTTGTCGCTGGATTTCTTCGAACCAAAGACAGATAGGACTGAATTATTTTTATCTTGCCTTTTGTAGGATACCAATTTTCATTTTTTGTAACTTAGATAAATACCGTAATTTTTGTCGCTTTAGATTTCATGTTACGACTAATATAATTCGGGCTAATAAAGGAGGCCAAATTCTGTGCTTTTGCGGGTGTCAAAAATCATCTTTCAACGACGCAATCGACGGATGTATATTACTATGTAGGATCTATAGAAGCTAGTTTGACTACCAATTCTCCAAACCACTGCACTTGCTCACCGAGGACGTCGATGCTCCGCTCGTTGCAGTCGCAGATTTTCGCTCCGCACCTGGCGCTGCGCTCCCAGAAAATGGACTAGACCTCTTGTTCATTTCTATTGGAAAGATATCGATATAAGTTAGTTTTGAGTAACACTGAATGGAATTGAGCGATGATCAGAATAAGCCAAAATAAAATACAGCAAACAGCTTAAAACATCGTGTGAGATGTGTAAAAGCATAAAAGCGTAGTTCACCCACCGGAAATCAAAAGCATTATCTTGCGACGAGCACCCCAAGCTGTGACACCGATCTCGCAGAGATCCTTTTCTGTCAATGATGGGAAAGTCGCCATGTCAACTTCGTGAGATGTGAACAGGCCTGTTAAGCAAAAACACACAACCATGCTCCAGTTTGGCGAGAAATACATATATTTACAACAGCGTAGATGGTGAAATAAAATCAAGAAGCAAATAGACATTCCAAAGCAATTAGATAAACGATGCATGAGAATAAAAGAAACAATTGATAATAAAAGGGTTGTTCAACACTCACGTATATATTTTTCCAAACCAACGCTAGTCAGCATCCCACCGAGGTCTGTGAACTGCTGCGATACAATTTTGTTAACGTGCGACGTCGGAGTGTGCTCGATGTAGTTAGATGCCATTCCGATGCGTTCCCTTCCCGTACTGCCCGGAAGCCCAAAGTCCATAACTGTATTGAATATCGGTGTTGTTGGTTCATTCCACAGGTCAGTCGAACCGAAGTTGCCGTCCTATCGTACAAGAATGTCAATAAAAATATCCTTAATTTTGTTACTCTGAATTTCGTATCTCCTTTTACTCACCAAGTTCTGTTCCTTTTCGCTCTGCATCATAGAAACAGTCTGACTAAGTCCGTAGCCGGCCCAAGCCGAGGTGGGAACTCTGTAATCGCTTGACGAAGGTTTAGTCTGTATCGCCTTCATAGCCATCATCTTCTTCTTCTCGTAGTCGAAAGGAGTCAGATTGCTCTGTGCTACAATTTCCAAAGTCTTTTTCTCACAACCAGGTGCCCGACGGTCAGAAAGTTCCGATAGCATGCTAGATAAATCTGGAAATAATCAAAGTTTAATGACGATCTCAATCCCCGAAATTTTAATCAAATACCAGACAGTGGAATAACGAAATTAAGTTTACCTAAATTTGGACTAGTTTCTGGAGGATTGACTGGTGAAGCGTTACGAGGACTGATCGCCGGACTAGACAACGAGCTGGCCAAACTGCTCAGCGACGAACAAGCTGGAGAATAATATTCCAAATTAGAATCAGAGCAGCATTACCCCATACGACGTAAGATCGAAACTCACCGCTGCCGCTCTTATGGTCGTTTAGAGAAGTGATATTGAGAGTGTGATACCCACTGGTGTTCATGGAGCTGTTCATGCTGTTTCCGATACTATTTTCCATGCTTGTACCAATGTTGTTGCGATGTCCATGGTTACCATTGGCTGCATTACCGGCGTTATTGACCATGCCATGATGCTGCGGTGCTATATTGTTAACTCCCAAATGCATCAAGTGTTGTTGAGTCAACAAATGGTTGAGATGGGGATACGGAAACTGTGTATGATGATGAGCAGGAAGCGCAGGGAACATTGGAACGTTCGTTAATTGGGGGAGTCCCCAATGAGGCGATAGCCCCATCGGATTAGGAGAATGTGGAAGAGGGGACATCGGAAATGAACCGTTCCCCGTGTTTATTGTCAGGAGATTAGCGAAATTGTCAGCCAAAACGTTGTTTCCACCCGATCCTACGTCATCAAAAAAACAAGAAATCGCATTTAATTTCACATCGCGAACAATAATGATAGCAATCACAACAACCATCTGACTCACCAGTTGCACCACCAGACATAGCATTTCCTTGGAAAGCGTTGCTAGCATTCGGAATGTGATAAGTAGCCGGAATCTCGGCTTGAACCCTCGGTTCGTTCAGTCCAAGCAGTTGCTTTCTAGCTTCGTAAATGTTGCTAGCATTTCTCTCTATTCCTTTTATGATAACGGACAATGTACTCTGTTTAGGTTTGTGGCGAATATTTATGAACACATCCAACGATTGCATGAGTTGTGAAATGTTATCGGTATCTACAGAACTCATCGAATCTTCCGGTAGATCGAACATCAGTACCAGAGGCAGAGATCCCTGCGAAAAGATATCGCATGATGACTTTGCAATTTTTTGTTTGTTTTTGTTTTCGCAACACAGGACGTGTGCTAGTTTCATCAGGTCGACTTACCACCAGTTGCTGACGAGCGAGATAAACGTTGTGAATACCACCGGTTATGGTAACGTTGCTCTTCTTCAAACTAGGAATATTTGGATCACCGGCATCTGGAAACATGATTTGAGACCCGGTACGCTGCATGATCATCTTCAAGTTACAGCTATGTTTTCCAAGAACTATGGTATGGTGCTGAGGCGATATCTCAACCGACATCTGGACTTGGATTTGATTCTGTGAAATAAAGTTCGTAAAGCAACGATTTCAACGGATTCAAATTGTCTGGCAATATTAATAGCCAGCAAAGAAATAACGAGTTATTACTACGCATGACTGTAGCAATTTGTGGTGGATGTAAATACCGACCATGAACCACTTACTCTCGAAATTTGACATACTTCGATTTCGCTGGTCCGTTAAAATGTATAAAAGAAAGGTGATCGTTACTCACTGCTAAATTTTCGCACATGTGATGAATGAGCAAGAGAGTAGCTTCCTTGACCTGAGACACTTCCCATTCGCATCCTTTAACTACCACCAATGTTGCATGGAGTTTAGGCCGCGTTCTGAACATCACTTGGACGTTGTATTGTTCCTGAATTTTTACAACGTACGGCGATGTCGAATCAGGCTGAGCCTGCATGGCCCCCATTATTGGCAATTCGAATGAGAATATCAACGGTGTAAGATTCTGAAAATGTCGACGATACCATGAAAAATCATCTCATTTCTGCGTTCGTGATATGAGCTGGGATTGCGAAAAAGTGCTTGAAAATCGACTTTTTCGACATCCTACTTTCCACAGTCGAATCTCATAAAGGATGACTCACTCGGACTCTGGCACGGGCTCTTTCGACACCATCCATCTCACCGGCAATAGAAACCTGGTTACTCTTCTCCTGAGCATTGCTGCGATTGCTGTCAGGAAAGTGAATATGACATCCGGTCTCTTCCATAACTCGTTTAATTGTAAGTCCGCCCTTGCCGATAATGTGGGAATGATCGGTGTAGCTTACGTCTAACTTCATAGTTACTCGATTGCTTTGCTAAAAAGGAATAAATTGATTCTATTACGCAGTTCGTCGAGCGAAAATACAGGTGCTTCAATGTCCCTGAATGAATTGCTTTAAAAAATGATTACACTTGGTCTTTTTTCGGGGGGGGACAGTGTGCAAATCCCCAGATTATTGCACAGAGGTTGAGGTGATCGTGGTATTCTCAACAGGTATGCCTACATGACCCAGTGGAACGCTAATGGATAATTGCGAAAGGCGGTAAATGGCGAGAGATTATGATCTTTGAGATACTGCAAATAGAAGAGAGAGAGAGTACAAAAAAAAAAAATAAAGAAATCAGAGAGAGGCACGAGACTGACAATGAAAGTCCAACCTATTGAAAGACTGCATAAGGTGAGTTGGGATCTTTATTTGGGCATTGAATGATCAAAGATTAATCATTATCTAGGACATTCAGTTCTCATTGCTATATGAACAGTCTATTACAAAGTATAAGAAAAACTTTCACAACTTCGATCACTCGCAATAAATCGACTCTGTGTGTGGCCCACATAAAAAAGTTTTGATTTCCAGTTACATGATAAAAAAAAATCCCAACTACAACCGATCAACCAAAAAGATTATTTATCTTATCTCGTATAGTACGAAACGTATCATTGATAAAATCATATCGAGTCGAGTGGATTGAAGGGGTCATGAGATTTGAAGAAAAGAATTGATAGCATACCATACACGTAATTTTGGATGTGGTAAAAAAAAAGTAATTCTTGACCGAATTAAATTGGGCAAAAAAATTCCATCAAAATGAATTATCATCGTCTGTAGTCGTGATGAAAAGTAACGAAAATAACGTATTGCCAGTGGGCTTACGTAACTGGTACGAAATAATTCAGCCATCATAGCGTGACATTGAAATATTAGACTACACATTTCTTTCAGATATATTACGTATGTATAAATATAGTGCCATTACGAGGTGATAAAACGCTATAACAACTATACGTGATATATTAATAGGACAGAGTACCGTTTTAAACAAATGACTATCGTTTCTCTCAAAATTAGGGAAAACGCGGTTTCAAAATAGAAATTCCATGTCTTCTTGATTTAATTTTCATGGATCCAGTCGAAGAAAATGTGGGTTAATATCGTTAATTTAATTCTGCATGGTAATACCACGTTTTTTCTATTTGAGGACAGTCTGGTCATGTTTTTTTTCCATTTACATTGCAGACCGCAAGGTGATTCCAACGGTTTACAAGATTGTGTAAATTTATTCCATTTTTATAAGCTAGAGTATGAAAACTGACGAAGGGGAAAAAAAAATTAATGAATTTAAGAAAAATTATCAGCCTTGATTAACGAACGAGAAAAATCAAACGAACAAGAATAATTTAAGATCGTCCATTTTAATCTGACAGTGAGTATAATTCGTGCAGATATGTGAGCTACGAAAAAAAAACTGAATGAAAAAAATCTTGATAAAAAAATAATGATGATAATTGCACTCTAATGATGATAAACTAATTAGCGATAAAGAATCTTCCATTATTACGATATGAGCGTACTTTGTTGGACTACAGATGTTACAAATCCCGAGGCCGAGGCCAAACGTATGTAAATCGAAATGGAAACGTACCGGAATCTATGGAATATTTGGGGACGTAGTCAGGCCAGAAGCCCCATTCCCCAGACAGAGTCAGATAGCTAAGTAACTAATAAGTGTTCACATAGCTGTGTGTTGGTACTGTATGTATTGTATACATATATCGGCGCCAGTGAGTCTGCCGCCCACGCAAACATGCCTCGCATCATCGGTATACTCACAAAAAGATTGACGTTTCGATTCACCAAAGAAATAGAAAAATTTTACACATCAGACCACATCGACAAATTCATCGATGATGATTGAATTTTGCTAGAGAAAAAAAAAGTCGAGACTGCAGCAGATGCAGGAATAATAATTTCAACCTTTCCTCTTTTCGAATACGAAGTGTTCATTAATGGGACACAAATCAATCAAAAAGAAAGTACTGATATCATTTTTTTTTTCATTTCCGAGATTCTAGAGATAATCAGACGATAGATAACTATACAGTACCAACCGCATGATGCTACATTGTTGCTGCGCACCAGATGCGTGGAAACTTTATACAATTCCGCAAGCTTTGATTAGTTTGTTCTTTTTTATAATTAGCACTTGATACTTCGTACGAACTAATACATATATACAGATAATATAAACGAGTATATAGATTATATTATAACGTTGCAGAAATATGCTATAAAATCATCGTCGTTTACACAAAAACAACACAACAAATACGACTTTTTATATTGTAGTGATGATCGCATGTAGCAAAAAAAAAAAAAAAAAATGGATATTATTCTACTGGTTGTCTACTTATGTCAGAGTCTAAAATTACCTGATTATTACAGAATATTCACGGTGATTTTTCTATTTTTTCAGGTGTATCGAGATACGATTTTTATTATTATTTATCGAAATATATAATAGAAGGATTTTTTTTTTAATCTTTCGTTGCCATCTAATTTAATTCAATTTTTAATTGATCACTTTTGGAAAAATTCCCTGATTCAAGTCAATATTCCCTGAGAAATCAAGGGTTTTTTTTTCTACTGGGATATGCAATTGAAATTTCTCCAAAAAGTAGGAACAAATCATCCAAAAACAAAAATTATCTCTTCAGCAAAGTATCGCTATTAGTGTCCTACCAATTTTTTTTTCCAGGGTTCCCATCATCCAGATGAAGAACATCTATAGGATCGATTCAATTTTTTAAAGATCCCAAGTTTGAAAAAAACCAATTTGTCAAGTTCTTTTTTCTTTGTAATTAAAAAAATTGTTTTCTATCTTTTTGTTGTTGAAAAATCAGTGTTTGTAAATTAAAAGACTTACCCGCGTGTCCAATACTTGCATAATCTTCTCTTTAGCTGCTTTTACGTCATCCTGTCGACCCGCAACCTTTATATGTGGATCTGAAAGAACGTATATTCAAACCATCAATGAATAATATCTAAATAACAGGACGTTAATCGATCAAATCGATCCTGAAATAGAATGTTTAATTTCCTTTACTCCTCTTTCAGAGATAATTTCAGCTGTATATGAAGGCCGTACCAACACTCTTGTGCCTATAGCTTATGCAATGAATCTCAATTATCACATCCTCTTTATATTCTATGTTTAAACACTGATAATAGTCCGTAAAATTTACAGTGTCTATTAAAAGATCCCACTTTTAGTATATATATATATATTTTTTTTTTCTCATCTATTAATAACATTCAGGACATTTGCCAGTTTTACGTGAGTCGAACAGAGCGGAGGTACGGTGTGTCTGACACCGGGCCAAACATAGCTAACGTGCACAGATACCAAATTGGTTGAATTAGGTCAGTTGATGAAGAGTAGAGTGTCATGGTTAGAAATATACTGTTATATATTGTATATCCGTACATATACGCACTAAACTTTGACGAAGAAAAGGCCTAGGCCAACATTATTGATATTGGAAATAATCTCAAAGCTTTAAATAATTTCTACATCACTGCGATTTTTGACACTTCAATTTTCACGCATTTGCACACATTAATTATAGGTAATCTACTTTCCGCACTAGGAAGAAAAAACTCGGCGGACGTTTTTTTTTTGTTTTTAACCGAATAAATTGAAGAAACCAAAATCAGTGTCATAATTTTGAAATTTTTTCTGTACAGTGGAAGAATTCCGAAAAGAAAGATAGACTGGTAAAAATCGATGCTTATAATCGATCCAGTGATAGAAGAAACAGAAGTGATTCAGATTTATGTACGCGATAGTATAAGATGCAGGGTGTATAGGATAATGAGCTTCCCATTTTAGGCAACTGCAGATTACAAAGAATTAGAAATAATTAATTATTTCAGGAAATTCAGAGTTCCTGATCTGCATAACACGTTACGTGTTTCAAGATTCATGTGAAGAATATTGAGAAACATTTTAAACGATCGCGCAATTATTTCATCTGTACTTACACTTTGCTTGAAGCAAACAATACAATATTTAAATAGTATATATACACAGTGTGAGATAATCGATGAGACACGGTATAGTGGAACAGATTTTCTGCTAATTTAAATGGTTATAAAAAATCATCATCGACTACCTGTGTAGAACGTTATTAACGGTATACACACGTACCGCTATGAAATACATGTCTATCGTATACGCAGATGTGAGAACACGCATCGTTGCACAGTTTCAAGATGTTAGCTTGAGGAAATGAAGAAAGAAAGAATAAAATTAAAAATCTACTGTTCACGATGACCTCGAAATTCTGCAACTCAAGAGTAAAAAAAAAAAAAAAACTGCACGGGACAAAAAAAAAATTATAAAAAAAAAAAAAAAAAAAAAAAAAAAAACTGCACGGGACAAAGAAATGTTTATACAATATATAAAAAAATTCAACAAGGAAATTCCTGACTGAAAAAAAAACGTACTTTGAATTGTTTTGTGAAAGTTGAATCAATAAAAGTCTCTTGTGTGACGAGATTAATTATTTTTATGCCTCAAATAATTACACGAATCGAGTACCTTTCTCCGCGGAAAAGAGCTAATTAAAATAATTATTATCAATATTCTAGCTGTTTATATACGTAATTTATTAGTAAATATTCATCATCCTCTGTACCAGACAGTGATGGTGTAGTTATTACGTAAATTCTTAAATTGTATATTCTGATTCATAACAGGCTCGAATTTTTCTACAGTTGATGAAATGAAAAAAATTATAAAAAATACGGTTTTAGAGATAAAAATCGACATTGTAACTTGAAAATTGTGGCCGTTATGACCACTGAAGTAGATAGTAGTCCGCAAACAACAGCGTCGAAATTCGCTGCCACGATTCCATTGTAGCGATTTGTCAGATCGGTTTGAAATTTCTATATTACTTTCATATCATTATGAACTGAGCTTCTATCAAACAGATTCTTGATAAATTGAAATCTGGCGGAGTTATGAATTTTTTACTGGATGATAAAGTCTCACGGAATTTACACTGACGTTTTTATTCGTATATAACAGCAACGGAAGGACGGAAAAAAAAATCTGTTCCATATAAGCTTAGTTCACAATGATATAAAAATACTGTATAAATTTCAAGCCGATCGGACAAATCGTTACAATGGAATCGTGGCAGCTAATTTCGACACCGCTTCACTGGTCATAACGACCACAATTTTCAAGTTACAATGTCGATTTTAACTAGGATTTCAATCTTCAAACCCGTTTTCAGACAGGATAACGAAACTCGACTGTTATCGAATGTGATATCAAGGGCCTGCTAAAGATATCATGAGGAAATTGTAGCCTACTAATTGCCTCAGTTCGTAGCCATGTGTAATAAGGAAAGAGAAGAGAGTGCATTACCGTGATTGATAAAGAATAAATGCAAACTAAAAAAACAAAAGATTGGAAAAAAAAATTAAAGAATAGCTAAAACGATGGAATAGCGTATTATAAACACGAGTCACCGAAAATTTTCCATACCGCATTCGTGCCTCTGAGTTTTTCCCCCACTACTCGCATACGAACTCGAGATAATAACGCTACATGCGACATGCGTGCGTTGAAGAAGAAGAAGAGTAGGAGGAGTAGTTCCAGTCAATGTATGATCAGACTGGAACCAGAACCGACCGTGGAGATACAATGTAACGTGACGCGTTGTGCGATTTGGCGACAAAAAAAAAACAAAAAAAAAACGGAAGGAAATAGAAAGAAAAATAAACTCGTAAGGATTTCATTGTTACAGAATTAATAAATCAATTAATTAGTGCATATTTTTAATCCCATCTTTCGGCTATAATAAATATGAGGAAAATTTTTCCTCGTCAGAAAAACCTCTCATTCTCTGAATTCAGTTTAGTTTGACAATGAACGCTGATAACGCGCTGAATTTTCCTGAAAATTTTAGTGGCGTGCAAAAATATCGCGACAACTGTTCGACTATAATCTTGACTTCGGTGTATCAATTCTGGCGCAACACCTAATTGATTAAAAGCTGTATGTATCAACACGTATCTAATCGTTGTCGTCACTGCAGCTACAGTGAACCAACAAAAAAAAAAAGAAAAATCTTATTTCGCACGTTAAAAAAAAATGGCACACTAACCTTTCTTAGACTTGGCCCCGATCTTCAATCTGGAAGGCCACGTGATGAATGTATTCGTTTCTTCCATAACCTGAAACAATTTAATGACAATGTTGTAAATTTTTTTATTTTTACATTATCGATTTTTTGTTTTCACGTCTTTTCGGTAATATCGAAAAAATCATCATTACCACTGTCATTTTTTTTTTTTTTTCAACGATCGATAACGATCTTAGTCATCAAATTCCCGGAATCCAATATTTCAATTTCCTGTTACAGTATTCAGTTTTTTTTTTTTTTGTTCTATTTAGAAAACAAAAAACTTCAAATTTATCGACGAATATGTATAATCACTTTATGAATAATGAAATCACTTCGCACATAAATTCTTGCAACGATTCAATTCAATATTCGCGAATAATTTTATTGATGAATTTTTGCACACTTGAACATTGCACACTGCATCGTTGCACAATTTTTTTATTTCGATTTCTTGACACTTTTCTCAATTCATTTTTTTTTTTTTTAAGTACAGATGAACATAGCGTAAGAAATAAAAAATAGAAAGAAAATTGAATATTTATTTGAGAGAACAAATTAATGAAAATAATGCAACAATTGCAACTCGCAATCGTTGCGCTCGAAACACTCTTTACGTCGCGGTCGGAGCTGGTATAACACGCCACGAGGACACCGGACACGACTGAGTAATACTAAAGATAATATAACGGGTTGAAAGTTTCTCTTAGAACTCGCGGTCTTCCCCACCATACTAGACCTGTCTGATTGCGAGTTTGCGTCCCTCCTACTCCTCCACCACTTCCTCCTACTCCTCGATGTATTTTTCGTTCCGTCTTCCACTACTTCCTCCTTTAACCACCTCCATAAATTTACGCTAACACCGCTGCACCGTTACGTTTGAAATCGACGTGTACAACACTCATACGATAGACGGTGCAACGCGGATGAACGATGTGTGGTGTCTTGGAGGTAGGGCGGGGGGACCCCCACGTGTACCGTAACGTGTTATTGCTACACCAGGTGTGCTCTCTGAGCGACAGGTGGGAAAATAATAAAATATAGATATACATACGTATAAAGTATAGCAAATGTTCGGATTTCGATCTACAATTCGTTTTCGTCTCCTTCTCGTTTTTTTTCTTTTCATAAAGTCAAGAATTCGACGAGTGTGTGATTTGATTAGAGACTGAGATATAGATATATGTCTGTGATAACTGTGTTTGGATAAGTAACAGTTGGGTCTACGATAATAATAATTATAATTCATGTAGTATATTGGGGATCAAACAACGAGGAGAATACGTACTTGACCTAATTTCTCACATTTCAGTGTGCGAATGTCAGTGTTGAATAACAAATATTTATAAAGAGAGAATTTTATTAGACATGAGTTCATTCATAATTTGATCAAATATACTGTATATATAAATATATACTGATATTCATTGCTGATTGGTCGGTAATGTTATTTTTATCAATATTGTTTAACATAAATGATGAAAAGACAGCCGGTGGGTATGCATACCTACTTTTAAACCGACTTGTGGTGTCAGCGTTATAACGGTACACCTATACATACGATTCTAAATTGGCGAATCTGACGCAAGTTAGCATAAATTTTAAATAGAAAAGGTTTTTTTTTAGGATCAAGAATGAAAAAAGAACGACTTAACGAATGCATTAAAAATAAATAAATCATTTCAATGAAAAAAACCTCAAAGAGAATAGACTTACATAAAACGTAGAAATTTGTCTCAATATTATTATTATGATGATGATATTGATAAAGGAAATGAAGAAAAATTGATTCATACTTTGAAAAAGCGAAAAACTTTGAGGAATTCTAATGTCTCTCTGATCGGACTAAAATTTTAATAAATCCATTCGCGATGTCAATTTTTACATTCTGTTTTGTCAGATGAAGTAAAAATTGCGAAATAATTAGATGCATCTGCATTCCAGTTTTTTTTTTTTTTTTCTACAGATACACCAGACGTCATAACTTTGTTATTTCATAAATTCGTGATCCAAATCTGTATAATTTTTGTTCAATTGGAAAAGAAGATAAAATACAGAAAGCTTAAGCTTATTTATTTAACAAGATACGTGATCGACAAGGTAAAACAAAAAACAGGATATGAAATTATTCGGAAAATTATCTTAGTGTCAATGTTACAAATTTCTGAGTATAAATACCGGGATATATTATATTAACATCCTAGAGGATTTCCGAGGATCGTGACGTCACGGGTCTTATATAAAAAACAGATCAATTTCTTAACGTCTTTTTCCCTGTTTCTCTCTCTCTCCAACTCTTTCAATTCCAAGATAAGCAAGATTATATGTACGGATAGGGAAATCAGTCAGACTTCGATTCTTCGATATATAGGAATGAAATTTAAATGAACATATGGCAATTTTTCAATATATATGTATTTTCAATTTCTATAGCGGTATATAAATAAAAACTAGACACACAAGACTAGATGAAGTTGACTTGGTTAAAAAAAGAATTCAATGCGTCTAAAAATACCATTTCAAATAAACCACGAGGTGGGCGTTTCGAGGAGTGGGCAATAGAACGTGGAAAATTACTGGTAAAAAATGTAAAAATAAGAAATTAAAAATATAAATAAAAAAAAAAAAAAAACTACATCATTAAATTAAAACAACGATAATGTAGTATCGCAACTCTGCAATTGTGATAACATTTACCAAGTGTCTCGCGGACGCAGTAACAAGTATAATAATCCCAAAATGAATGAGAAAATCACATTTTCATTATAAATTTTTCACAAACGTAAATTAAATAATTCGTCAAATAGATTTTAATATGACTGTAACAATTGATATTCAATTTTATCACAAAGTGTGATAAGGAGATTTATACGCGGATGTGAGGGAAAAAAGAGGATCGTTCCATAGAGACGGAGCATTATTATCGTTAACCGCAATAAAAAATTGTATACAATCTATGTGACATAAGATTGTGAAACATATGTATTGGTAAAAAAACTTTGCCAGTCAGTCATGCGCATGACTACTATACGTATATACAATGTTTTTGCGGAACGGAAAATTTGACGGAAATTTACCGAGTGTACTGTATATATATGTATATATATATTCACGAATTCAAGTATAATCACCCGTACAGTTATTACCATTCCGTATATGAATTATTCACTCACGTATTTATATCTACATACGTACATACAAAGTATAAATAAGCGTCGTTACATAGGTGCTTGTTGTACAAACACCAGTTTATATACCCACATGCATTCATCACCGCGATACTTATCGCGTATACGACTCTTTATCTTTTATCGTTGACAAACCTCAAGCATCAGGAATTTACTGGTTAATATTAAACGTAAACCAATTTGGTGTTGAGGATGGATAAAAAATGACAAAGCCGTCATCTATGTCTATAAATAGAGTTGAAAAAATAAATAAGGTATATGTAGCTTGCAAGGTGATAGTCTCTTACGCTTATATATCCGATTACAGAAGAATCGTTGTGCATGACAGAGATATAGATTGTCGTGGTAGGTAAGATGAAAGGAATATAATTAATTGAAAAAATCATACATTACATTCCTACAATAAGTATTTTTCATTTTATTCATACTGTGATGATGATATATCGAGAAAATTTTTCCATATTTTCGAAACCTTCGTACATCGATTAGTCATGCGAGTATAAGTCACAATAATTAACATTTGATTCAATGACTACGAGAACTGATAAGAAATATTGAGAAACAAACAACTCAAATACTCGCAGAGCTGTTCTTCCGATAACCTAATGAACTGCATGCATGCATGCATGTAAGAAAAAAAAAATGATTGCAGCGACTATATTAAGCAAATTAGAAATTTTAATAATGTGTCGATATCAGTTTATAAAAAAAATAAAAAAATAAAATAAACAATCAAAGAAAAGCTAAAGACACGCAGTTTGGATGAAAAAAAAATTGTTTTTCAATTTTCATACAGAATTTTGATCGTATATATCCTAGAATGCAGTTTTTTGAGAATCACAAAATTGTTAGAATCACAATCTTCCGCGAAGGTTACGAGAAAGAAAAAAGAAGCGAGTAGAATATTCAAAATAACACACTGCAGCAGTGTTATAAAACGAGTTTTTCAACTGTCAAATACCGGTTGACAAGAGAGATGAAGAAAAAAAACCTTATATACGTAGAAAAACAAGAACAAAAAAAAAAAAAAAAACGACGAAGAAAAACAAATGTACTTATCCTTCGACGAGTGACAAAAGCGTCACAGTTTTTACCTATAAATAGCTATGCTGCCAGAACGTATTTGCAGATCTTTTTTTTTTTTACGCAACGTTTGAGATAATAGTGAATTTTGTTCTCTCGCGAATTTTAGAACGCTTAGGTAGTCTGTGTCTCCTTCTTCTGTTTATCAAGTTTTTTTTTTTGTTTTTAAATTATATCTACTTCGTTACGAGAAGTTTCACCGATTTCATTTTATTTAAGTTGGTGTTTGGATTATTTATTCATTCATTTTTTTCACCTACCTATGTTTTTATCAACTTCAAACTTTCATAGAATAGATTCGGAACTGATGACCATATAACGTTCGAATATCGATCAACCGGCTGATCAGGTCCCAATTAGCTATTGCAAATCAATTTTCTCTCGGAAAAATACGATAAAATTGATCTAATGAATTGATGACAAATTTCAGAATTAGTACAGAGAAAATTAAAGTTGACAGAGAAGGATTTTGTTGGAATTGGAATATAAACCCAGGCAGGAAGGAGAAAACAGCGTCGATTTGTTTCGCGAATTGGAATCACGACCCATAAAGTACGAAAGTGGAAATTACCCACATTCTTTATTACATCATCAGCTTGCAGCTAAATACGTATAATAATCAAGCTTACTTATATCGAAGAGTAAAGGAAATGCGGATACTTATGGTGACAAATAAGAAGCCACAATTAAGGAGAATAACGATACGTATAATATTATCGCATGTGCACAAGATAAAGGATGAAGAGGCTCTTTCATTTAACTGCAGCACTGTAGATCTTCATAATCAACGATGGCAATGCAGTCGAATGCACGAATAGTCGAATAGAAGAATTAATTGGTAATCAAAGGTACTCGAATTTAGTTTTTTCATCATATCTCGACAACTATTGATCCTATCGTTATGGAGGTTAGCGTAAAAAATGAAGCTTACTAAATTCTCTACAAGAAAGGTTCGATACATTTTTCTCGTGTCTTCAGTAGTTTTTCTCTAATACACCAGTGAATACGTACATAATACAATATACAGGGCTGAAAGTATATCCATATCCATATCCGTATTACACAAACACTATTAAAGATATGGAAAAAATGTGTTGAACCTTTGTTGTGAAGAATTGAATAGACTTCATTTTTCATAATAACCTTCGAGACGATAGGATCAATTGGTGTCGAGATATGATGAAAAAACTGAATTCGAAGCACCATTTGATCGAGTCGTCGAGTTTTCTAGATCCTTACTAATTAATTTTTATATCCTTGTTAACATGGCTGGACTAAGAAAAAATCGTTCTCAAAAGAAAAAAATTAACTCATCCCTACAGAGAAAATTAATTCACTGCAACTTGACACAATATGAGTCAAACAAATTGTTGTATATATAGCAATGGTACTTTGACCTTTGGAGCATCGTCATAATTCCATTAGTTTTATTGTCGAAATTAATTCTGACTCATTGCGGAAAAATTCATTTGTTCTAAAGTAGCAAACTATTTTGGAAAAATGATAAGCAATCATAAAATCTGTACATTGGAATCAGTCTTGGTCATTTTTCATCCAAAATTTTTCGTCTCATTTATTATTCAAGTCATTAAAATTCTACGTCTACACACACGTGTCGAAAATCTGATCCCATTGCGGTGCATACACGACTGTTGAATCATGTATAAACTTAGCGATAAATTATTATTCTTAATGAATAACCGCACATTGTGTGAAAATATATCTTCTACAGAAAGCGGACGGCGCACTCGACAAGATTATAATTTATACACTGTATGCATACATGTATAACGATTGAGATTAATAATAATTAACTTTGAAGAATTTTTGTCGAACCCCTGATATCACGTCGAAGCAATTTCTTTCTACGTCATACATTACGGTGATAAATCCATATCGATATGGCCATGATACTACATTACACACATTCGCGCGCCACACTCTTTGTTAAACAGCGTTTAGCTTCTTATGACGCAATTCTATTAAAGAACGGAAACTCGAAGCCATGTTTGTGTCCTAAACAACGTATATATCCTATAAATATATAAAAAGAAGCTGCAATATTATATGCGGTTTGAATATTTGTCAAATGACACCGGACAACTGGTCCCCACAGTGGTTCGAACACGTGGTTGTAAATTTTATACGAAACATTCCATCTTAATATGCAAAAAAATCAATGCACTCCCAGTTCTATCCTATGTTATATTTTATTTATAGAAATATCTCATCGAAATGCTCAATACTAGTATATGTATATATTGTTTTGTGTGAATTTCTGCAAGAGACAACAACATATTCCGAAGTAACGTGATACAGTAATATCAGTTACGTTATAGACAAATAAAAAAAAAAAAAACAATGGAACAATATTCATTTCCGATGTTTCATCATCCTTCCTCTTCTAATCGCGTCGATGTATAAATGATAATATGATGTCAATTTTTTAGACTCACCTTATGAAAAAATGTATCTGCTGATTCGATGACCTCATTGTCACCTGAAATGAAGAGAATAAAAAAAATCTATAAAAATCGAGTCATGATAATATAAAATTTATAATTATAACCGAGTCAATGGTTAATTAATTCAATTAATTTTTTTTCGTGTAGAGCTTGGTTTACCAGTACCATGAGTTACGCAACGATAAACAAGGTCAGAGGCTATTATTCGAACGAGCCTAATGTGAGTATAACGCGACTAGTTTCATACACCAGCTGCAGAGTCAGAGTCAGATATGGTAGAAATATGGGAATTGCATTCCGATATCGGGTGATTTAATTTTCTTTAAATACTTAGTATATAAAATCGTTGTAAACAGTTATTTATAAACCACGAGTACTCTGTCCTTCTATAGTGGGACTCTCAAGACTTCGTCGATGAATATCAAATGACTCTGTCACGACAAACTCTATTGCACATCGTCCGATATTCGGAAAATAAATTCAGTCCACGAGATATATTTTTAGTTACAGATTTATATATGGGGCATTCCATGCCAAATCGACCTGCCGGTGACCCTCGACCTCTCATATCTGATCCGTGATTTTTTGCGTCATTCTTCCGATTCTAAATAGCAACGAGATTTTTTTTTCAGATTTTTCAAAATCAATTTGAGCGCGTGGTGAATTTTCGAAGTTTTTTTTTTTAACATCTCGATGGCCGTAAAAGAAAAATCTGGAAAAATTATCAAAAAGACTATGTCCAAAATGAAAATTTTTCACACAAATTTCATAATGTCCAAAGTTTTCATTCAACCTGATTTTTAGATTTATCGATGAAAAAAATTAACATAAAATAAATTTATTTTTAAAAATGTGAAAAAAAAATCTCGTTGCTATTGAGAGTCGGAAGAATGAGACGAAAAATCACGGACCAGATCTGAGAGGTCGAGGGTCACCGGCAGGTCGATTTGGCCCATATATATATATATATATCGTAGGTCATATTATAAATTAACCCGAATTATTATCCCATAAAATACTTATCCACACAATTTTTTTGTTAATTTTTTTCTTCATCCTTTTTTATTACAAATTAATCGTGACTTAAGAGAAAAATAAACCGTTAGACTAGTACGAAATTATTATGGATGAAACTGTATGAAAAAAAAACCATTATCTGTGCAAAACTTGCAAAAAAAAAAAAAATTTTTCGCCAAGGATGACAATTTAATTGCTAGTTTTGTTATCAAGGTGATTCCGATGCGATGACGCGTGTTATAACAGTTACGCAATATGATAATGCAAAAATATGAAGAAGTAAAATGTTCGTGAATAATATACACGATAGTTTGTCGTACGAGACAATTTTTTTTTTTGTCACTTTTAAGCAGATAATTTATCAAACGATTTTGTAAATTTGGGAATTCTTAAATAATTTAAGCAGGTTAATTAACTATTATTTTCGAGTTAAACACGTGTCTGCGAACAGTTTTTCACTTTTTGTTCTCCTCATTGTTAGATTATTTTTATTATTCTTCTGTTTTTTTTTTTCATCTTTCGTGTCACCGATTACTAAACGTTTTCTTTTTCTCTTCGTGTGTTTCGTCAAATCAAAGTTCTTGACGTTTACACAACGATATTAATTGGAAGAAATTTTAAACGATATTTAAGTCCTGAAATTTTGTGTGTGTGTTTTTTTCTTTCAACATCTACGTAGATAATGAGATCTATTTCATTAATATCTGTTTCCGGTCGTTTTGATAAAAATTAAGACTACGACCCGTTCGATCTGACCGAAAAACTTCTATCGCCTAATATATTATATCGATTAACAATACATATCAGTTATGGAGAATTGTTTGACAAACTAGACGAGACACACGAAAAACACATGAAATATTCAAATAAAGGATTAAAATTTCTACAGTCTATAACGGTCTTCGATTTTGTGTTCGATTTGCCACACATTTCTGATATAAACGAAGCTGCTATGTTGTCAAAACACGATTCTTAGAAGCTAACATCACATCGATAGAGCATAACATGTCGTGTTGTTCAATTCATATTATATACAAAATCTCAGAATGTAATCCTATAGATAGATTATTATTTTATTCATTGGTATTCACTATTTATTGATCTAAGAGAACAAATCGAAAAATATTATTGTGCTAATTAATTAGCATTTCTATAACCTGAAGCAACAAATTAATGTGTTTCATTGAATATATAAAAAAAATCGACACAAAAGCCTCAGTGAATATTATTATCGTCATTGAATCAAAGTTCCTATTTACTCTGGCATAAAACTTTAATCTTCGTTATCATAATCGCAAGAGTGATAAAATCAGAGGCAAATTAAAAAAAAATAAAAGATTTCTAGAAGAATGATTTTAGTCGAACGTTTTTTTTTTAATATTTTCTCTGTAATTAGAACGTGTATTATTTGCATGAAATTTCTGTAATGAGTAAATAAAAAATGACTAACGATATATTAATTCGTAAAAATCTAATTATCGGATTGTGTGTCTCTAACGATTAATATCTCGGCGCTCACGTCTGAGAGAATCGTATGATTTTACCTTGACAAATTTCTCATTGGTATACGTGAATAAAAAAAAAAAATTATCATAATCATCATCATCATAAATACGAAATTCAATCATCTTACAAATACATCCGACATCATGACGAGGAGAATACTGCTAGTATAGCAAACGATTGACAAATCGAGGGACTAACCACATTGCACAAGGTACAAAGATCTAGAACCTCGAAGGAAAAAACCACTTTGCAAATTCTACGATTCCCTGCCGCAGTGACATACTCTGCATATTTTCTGCAGATTGATATTGTCGTTATTTCATACATGAAATCGTAGATTCGTCGATACTGAAAATTTATCGCAATTAATCTCTTTTATATAAAAATTAATTTACCTGGTTCTTTTTTTCGACACAAATCGGTGCCTAGTTTTAAATTGAAAAAGTCTTCTACAGTGGATTTTGCCTATTTGATATTAGAAGGTAAATAAGACGACGCGACGCCAGCGCTCGACGTGGTAAAAAATATCCCTTCTCGTCTGAACTTTATACCCACGTAACAAAAAGCGTTGAAGGAGTTTAAAGTTTTCAAAGTTCGTTTCAATTACCGGAGTAACTTCAAACCGTGATTAAAACCACGAATCAATATTTTTGATGAAATGTTAAACGACTGAACTCGAAATTACTGTTAACTTCTCAAATCAAAGGTGTAATATTTTACCCCTGATGTCGCCACTAGGAATTTTTCATCAATTCGACAAGAGTCTAAGAAACGGTTTTTCATTATTTTATTCATCAGGAAGTAAATTGATGCGATTTGAACATGAATCTTCCAGCGTTGTAGAAAGTCTTGCGGGATTTTGTGAAAAAAAACAACAACATAAATCAACACTACAACAATATAAATCGATTCATGTGAGTTGTTCATATTATATATGAGACATTCCATGACAACTCGACCAATGAATTTCCCTCATCATTATCAATCCGATTCGTGATTTTTTTTTACGTACAGTTTGTCCTCACGTTGAAAAAAACTTTTGAATCTTTGAAATTTTTGTTTTTCAATGACCGTTCATTATTTTCAAAAATCTAAAAAAAAGCCCTTTTCAAAGACGATCATTTTACCAATTTTCCTTAAATTTATTTCAACCGTCTGAAACTAAAATCGATTCGCAAAAAACGTTATCCATGCCGGCTAAATTGCATTTTTGTGAGGAATAGGTCAGAAAAAATTGGAAGCACGATTTTCATGTTGACCATTTATGAAATATAAAATTCGTCCATCTCAACGAATTAACGTTCACTGAGAAAAAATTATGGTTGGGCCAACCATTTTTTCACTATAAAA
>JAFFZH010016182.1:0-60984 GCA_018420115.1 Euura saliciscinereae | reverse complement strand
GGGAATTCACCCTGTATAACCTTCCTCATGTTCAGCCTCTTATCGATACCCTAGATTTTCAGAGAAGATCGAAGACTCCTTTTTCAAGAAACTCGCGGATTATCCACGCTGAATTTATACAGGGTGAGTTATCTCCGCGTCTGACCGAGGGAGGGGCTTATCACTGCTGATGCTCCGCCTCTTGGCGTATCACAAACTGTTATCACAATTTAAGTTAATCATCGATACTTGGTGTGATCGAGTGAGATATTGTTGACTTTCGAATGAAAACAGTTTTTGATACGTCAAGGGGCGGAGCATCGGCAGTGATAAGCCCCTCCCTCGTTCAGACCCGGAGATAACTCACCCTGTATAGCTGTAGCAAAAGAAGTGATTTATTCACTAAAAGTAGTCGAGGAGTGACGTAGGTACTGCAGTGTGTCAGGCGAATGCGATACACAACGACTATTGGTACCTGTAACAACATGAAAAGCGATAAGCTCTAATCTTTTATTCAACAATATAAAATGTGAGATATGTAGAATGGATTAATAAACTGTACAATCTCGTTTCTTGAAAGCTTAATTCATCATTTTACTTTTTCCCTGCGAACAATAAAAGGAACAAGAATTCAAAATAATGATTGTTGTCGGAGTTTGTTTCTCCACTCCACCAGACTGCGCTACTAGTCAATCTCATGCAGGCTTATGATAGTTACTATTCTCACGGTTGTCACATCGAGTGTCGTCCTTCGACCACCTTATTACACACAACAAAAATAAACAACGATGTTACAATCGCTTCGAGAACGTTCTAAGAAGAGAAAAAAGCTATTAGCCCAAACGGTATGAGATCGTGTCTGTCTTTTCATCCCGTCGAGGCCTCAAAACCGACGTTGTTTCAAATTTTTAGGTTATGTCCGATGTAAACACGCTACGCAATCGTTGATTTTTATTCCAATCGTTGTTTTCAGCTCGGTGTATCGAGCGTCGATGAACTTAGACAAGTTTTAGGCACCGATATAGACGAACTTCAGAAAAAAAGAGACAAAATATTAAAGTCTGATGACAGTTCGAAGGATAAAGACGACAATGGATCCGCTAACGAGATCGTCTACAAAGATTCCTCGACGTTCCTCAAGGTATTTTCAATCGCTTTATTTAACGAATCATTTTTGTCATTCTCAAAATTCTTATCGCAGGGGACGCAGTCGTCGAATCCCCATAACGACTATTGTCAGCATTTTATCGACACCGGTCAACGACCGCAGAATTTTATACGCGACGTTGGTCTGGCGGACAGGTTCGAGGAGTATCCGAAGCTCCGGGAGCTGATCAAACTCAAGGATGATTTGATATCTGAGACTGCGACCCCTCCGATGTACATGAAGACGGATTTGTTGAGCTACAATCTCAAGGAACTTAATTGTAAATTCGATGTTATTCTCATCGAACCACCTCTCGAAGAGTATCAGAGGACTTGCGGAGCCACCAACGTACAACTCTGGAATTGGGATCAGGTCCGGCGTCGTTATTAGCTAATTCCACTCTTTGGAGAACCAGAAATTCTTCTGGCGTACAAAAATACTAAGTTCACATCAAATTCAACGTCTGGATTAGATAATCGGGGCTTTTGGATAGCTAGATGTTTTTCTAAAGCTTTGGGAATGGATTCAAATGCTTTTTTTTTCTCTAATTTGCACGAATTTAATGGAAATATTCAACCAATTTGAATATTCGTTCTTTATCGGCTGTAAATTTACTGCATACTAACTTGGAGCAATTTTTTTTATCTAAATACCGAATGAAAAATTTGTATTTTGCATATCGAATTCCCTGATATTTCCCACTTTCTGCCAGACTAAAATCTTTCTCTAAATCCAATTTTCCAGATAATGGAGTTGGACGTAGGAGAAGTAGCTGCGAGTCGCAGTTTCGTGTTTCTATGGTGCGGTAGCAGCGACGGTTTAGACATGGGTAGATTTTGTCTCCGAAAATGGGGCTTCAGAAGATGCGAGGATATTTGTTGGATTCGAACGAACATAAACAACCCTGGCCACAGTAAGAATCTAGACACCAAAGCAGTGCTGCAAAGGACGAAAGAACATTGCCTGATGGGTATCAAAGGAACGGTGCGAAGGTCAACCGACGGAGACTTCATCCATGCCAACGTGGATATCGACCTGATTATATCAGAAGAACCGGAGTACGGTTCCATAGAAAAACCTGTGGAAATTTTTCACATCATCGAACACTTTTGTCTCGGAAGAAGACGGTGAATAATTCAATACTCCGGATAGAATTAAATAATATTGGAGAAATTTACTGTCAGGAAATGATAAGAATGTATTCTCTATTCACTGCTTACAGATTACATCTATTCGGAAGAGACAGTACAATAAGACCGGGTTGGCTGACCGTTGGACCGGAGTTGACAAACACTAATTTCAACACTGACCTCCATGCCAGCTATTTTTCGACTGGTCAGATAACGACGGGGTGCACAGAGAGGATCGAGGCGCTCAGACCCAAGTCCCCACCTCCCAAGGGAAAAGTTTCTGGAAGAGGAAGAGGCGGTTTTAATCGAGGCAGAGGGAGGGGGAGATAATTCGGGTGCAGGGTACTAAATGTTTATCGTTTGAATCACCGACGAGTTTGAAGCGATTGAAGAAAAATTATTTTTAATAATCGACTATGGTTCTAAAATTGTAACTTTATTGTGTGTCTTGTTTTATGATAGTAATTTTTACGGTTCAAAATACTGTATATTGATGCATAATTAAAATCAAATTTTGAATTAAGACCGTTTTTCAAGTTTTTTTCACATCATTTTCGCACATTAGGTGGATCCAATGCTGTTGAGTTGATAAAGATGCATGCCTGTTCGGGAAATGAATGAAATATGGAATAGAAAGAAAATAAATAATAAGCTTGTAAATTCAAGTTTTTTTTATTTAAGATGCGGAGTCAAAAATTAAAATATAAAGTTAGATTATTAAAGTATAACGCTAGAAATGCAAGATTTCGAAGGAAAGAAAATATCGAGTATTCGAAATCGATCATAGAGATAGTATTGAGTAATAAAAAAAAAAAAAGAAAAAAATAACTTCGATATTTGAAAGATACTTAAGATTAATCACGCGATTTAGTCTCTTTCCATCGATATCGTGCACTTTTACACACTAAACTCGTACGTAATTTAGGTATCATTTTGCAAATGTGTATCGACCGCTCTTTACACTATTGCAGAAACATTACCGATACAAATCAAGTGTTAATAATATAATCCATGAAAGAAAATAGAAAAAAAAAAATATATATATATATTTCGAATAAGTTATCAAGACAGAGAGAAGAAAACAGAATGATATTAAAGTTTGAAAAAAAAAATAAAATAAAAAAAAAAATGGTATTACGAGTCTCACAGAATTGTACAACACACGCGATATTTCTCTATCATTTTACTTGTTTTGGCAATATTCAAAGTTAATTTACTCAGAATGTTTCTCGCTCTCGTAGAGAAACAATTCCAGCTAAAACGAGAAACTAAGGGAGAGAGAGAGAAAAAAAAAAGAAGTAAACGACATACTTTAAATTTTTACAGATTTTTTTTTCTCTTTTTTTAATCTATGTGAGATCAAGTCAACTTGTTTGTACTCTATAGGTTGAATTGAACAATACGGTAAATATGAAAATAGGTCATTCATAATAAGTATAAATACTTGATTCACAGCTCTGATCTGTTTTTAAATATGGATTTACAAATGATTAGTTTATTTTTTTTTTTAAAGAAAGTTAACATGACAACATGGCAACGCATTTTTTTTCAACTTCAATGTATATAAAATAATCAGAAAAGGCAGTCGAATTACATTGATTAGTAAATATGTCACCGCCGCCGTCCAATATTGAACATTCCTAAAGCCTATTTAAATTCGTTTTCTCAAGAATTTTCACACATTAGTAAATCCACAGTAAAATATAATTCTAACATAATTGAAATCTCAACGTAAAAGTATTCAATTCATGAATGAAGAATACGTTCAGAATGATTTCAAAACAAATACAGCGCATCGAATCATTTTTTTTTCATAGATCTAAATTACTCTCTATTTAATTATAATGCTATTATAACTGAGTTTGGGTCATTTTTTTCTGATCACTGAGGTAACACTTTATTTTTTTTCTTCCTTCAAGTTTTTAGTAAAACTCTAAAGTGAATATGTAAAACCGAACCTTTGTTTCCATCATTTTTTTCTTTTTACTAACATAACAAGACAAAAAACAAATCATTTCAAACAACATGGCTACCTGTTGTTAAATTTAAAAAAAAAAAAAAAAAAAAACAATTGGACTCACTTCAATGAGTAAAAAGCATTTTTTAGTCAGTAGATACAATATTAAATTAAATAATTAATCTAAACGCTGATACAATAAAAAAAAGAGATATTATTGTTTCGTTAATATTTAAAGAAAACAGAGAAGAAAAAAAATAGTATTAATGAAAATAATAATAATAAATAAAAATGTTTAAAAATCATACACTTATATGCTTGCATTGAAACATATATATCTATACATTTGAAGCATGCTGTTCGCTGAACTCTTACAATCTTATTACTTTGTACCCAAGCGCCAAAGAATTAATCAAACTGTATATTGTTCATCGTAGAGCAGAATATATATAATTCAATCACTAAGAGAAATTGAATGAGTGAGGTAAATACAAATTTGATAAATTTTGAAAATTGGGGACAAAAAAAGTATGGAACTATTTTTTTTTTAAACTGGTGGTAATCGAATATTAGAAAAAAAAGAACAGAACAGTTGTGATTTCTTTGCAACGCCCTGGCACATTTTATACTGTTGCATCGTTGAACAATACTCCAAAGCATGATAATTATAAAGAAAAATGTTCTAATCGCGCCACTGGGAACATATCACATTATTGTCTAATTGGTTTTTCTTTTCTTTTTTTTCCCCGCTGATATGATTCAGAGAAAAAAAAGAAGTTAAATTCATTATCGTTCTCTAAAAAAAAAAAAAAACTAAATTTTACACATCATTTTACGCGCAAATTCACAATTAATTAAGATTGTTATTAAATTTCCTAAAATCGTTATTGTGCGTTGGCAATAAGATTTGAATATATAATATATTTATGTTTTCTTGTTGTACCCGACAATCTGGCTCGTTTCAAATATTCATTGAATTTAATTAAATTGTTGTTAAAACAGATAATCAATGACGTTGTAAAAATTTCTTGGCAATATTTCACACGGTTTTTTGAAACAACATAAAGTTTATTCATACCGTTAATTAAGTTCATCTATATTAACTAATAAACGAGTAATACAATGTCGGAAATTACTCTTGACAATTTGTGCCTTGATTTACATAAATAAATAAATAATATGACTCGTTAAGAGCCGCTAACTGGTTTTTATAAATTGGAAAGTGATATTCGCTCGATCGCTGTTCAATTATTATAATGTAACGACGAGACACTGAGAGAGAGATATATATTTTCCTAATTTTATTATCATCTACTAGAAACCAAAAGATCATTTATCAACGAATTTGGTGACTTCGATAGTCTCAAATATTTTGCAAAAGAAGTCAATTATTAAAAATTCTCATACAACTCAAATTCACCTAAACAAATATTCTATATAAGTAAAAACTCGTCGTTTATGAGCGCCTTAAAACTTAATTTGTGGTTTTGCTGCGACATTTGCTTTTTCATAGCTCAAACGTTCAATCTTCACTAACTTTTATAACAGTATAATAGTTTATGATACAATATGGAATGATAATTATTCAAGATCCACCATAATTGAAAATATAGGTGCTCCCAAATAACTGAGACAATTGAATTTATGCTTCTATCAACTCCAAGACAAGTGGATTCAGGCTTGTTGAATCAAAATGATTATAACTTCCGCATGAAAGTGAGAATGAGGAATTAGCATCTGTAAGTAATGCAGATTATCGCTATTTATATATGTAATGTTAAATGATTTTATTTCCTTTTTTGTTTGTTTGTTTTTTTCTTCCTATATTAAAATAAAAAGTAATCAATGAACTTAACGACGATGCAATGTGGGCTTGTACCGGTAAGTAGGAGAGCATGCATGCGTAACGGGTGTCAGGCAGGATGCGATGGTTGATTTGTCGATTGATTGATTGATCGATTGGTAGTCAAGCAGTTGTTGCGTTGCAGTCTGGGGTTGAACAATCGTACGTGAGGATTAAGCTCTGATTGGCCCGCCATCAGTCATGTCTCAAAGTCACAAGTACGTCGATTCCCCTGGAATGCAAACCCAGCGTCAGTCAGAATTCAATTTATATCTTTTATTTTTTTTTCTTCAAAATTTCATCTAATTTTTTATTTTTTTTTTGCAATAATTTGTTTACTTCATTTATTCAAACTTTTCACTAACACAAATTATTTTTTTTCAAACTACACAGACGCCACCGATAATCGAAATCTAATACAAGATTATAGAACAAGTTTGGAAACTGAATTGTGATTTTAAGTAAACGTAAAATTTTCATTATTGTATATTGAAATCAAATAGTTTTGTTAGATTTGATAAGCAATAATTAACAATAATTTTCGAAGGCAATAAGGCATGAAAATGCGGAGAAAAAGGTGGTATAAATATAATAATTGATGAATAAGTAATATGAAAATCAAAATACAATAAGCGTTAATAAGGTAAGAGAAGAAGAAGAAGAAAAAAAAACAGCTGAAAATGAAGAATATTTAGCATAAATTTAATGACTGAAATATTCATGCAATTATTATTGTACAGTATGATTAATGATTCACTTACAAAAGCATGATATACACAAATTAGAAATGTATTTGTCATTTATTTATCCCAGTGAAGCATGAAAGAGAAGAAAATCATGGGGCAGAATACGAGGTATATATGTATGATTTGAATATGACAATCGTTTCTTTATTTCTAATAATAGACAACTAGATTTTATTTGGTAAAAATACGATTAAAACAAAATCAAATAAAATTCTTTCATTTTAAGATTGATGCAAGAAAAATGGACGTGTCGAAAGGAATTATCCACCGATGTTATTATTTATTGTCTTACGGAGAAAATTTACTTCTACTTCTCAAACTCAAATTATCATCAGACGTGATAATATTCAATCATCAAAGTAGCAGATCATTTTCAGTAACATGCATCGAATGATCATGATTGGTGTTTCAATGACTCTGATTTTTCCACGTTGAGAATTGATATAATTAAAAACATTGGATCAAGTATTTTACAGTTATTTTTTTTGTTTTTCGTAAGTGAAAAAATATAAATATTACACCATATCGTATCATTAACTATGAACGAAACGTATATTTTCTACAAGTCGGATAATCCTGTCGCTCAGACCTGTTGAACCGCAAGAAAAATGAAGAATTTAGCTAAATTGACCCAATAAATTTGATTGTACTGTTCGGTTCACATTCGAAAGAGACTATATATACATTCTTATACTTAACAACACTCAGTTGATTGGCAATAGCAATACAAATTGGATATTTGCGAGTTTTTTTTCTCTGAAAATGAAAAAGCAATTTTCATTTAGGAATTTTTCCCTAAATACACTATAATTGTATATAGTTACGCAAGATTGTACACTGCCAAGATACATAGTATTGTACACATTTTTCCAATGAATTTTGTTTCATCGCTTAATTACACAAACTTTGCTTATCTCTCTCTCGTTAAACTTATTCATCAATGGACAGCATAATTAATATGAGGTATAACAAAATTCCCAAGTCATTCAAGATCATGCTCAAGACTGACATTCGGCGATCTACAATAATTAAGGAGTTTTTTTTTCGTCGTGTTTCTTTAATTAACTAACGTAGTAGCAAATTACCGTTTAACGAGTACATAAATCTAACTAATATTTCCACCAATGATTTATTTTGGTATACTTCATTTTAATTATTTCGTATGATAATAGTACTACTAAAACATTCGTATATTAGGGTATTATCGAATATTTCACACATAATAAGTTGTGTAAAAAATTTCAGGGAAGGAATCTGCTCCGATATATTATTAAACATTCTCTTATATAAACTCCATAGTAACATTTATTTTATCATTATTATTATTATTATGATTATTTTTCTTTTTCCAATAACTATCAATTGCATATCAATTCATTTTTTTTCTTGTCATAAGAACTGTTTTTTTTTTTGTTTAAATTCTATCAACATTGAGGTACTTCAATAATAGAAATTTTTATGTGAAACAATGAAAATCTTCTCATATTTTGTGATTTAGTTTAACTACTATTTTATTCAATAGAATATACCGTTATCAGCAATCCAATAATTTTTTTTTATTTTTTTTTTTATTTTATGATCGATGTAATAAAAAATCTGTTAATAGATTTGTCATTTTCTTAGCAATTGGTAGTTTATTTGTTTTTTTTTTAAGCAATCATTTTTGTTCGAATAGGACCGCTCCATTGAAAAAAAATTCATGCCAGTGCCAAATTTAAATATATCACCAACTGATAATTATTATGACTTTCAATTTTAATTAATTAGTATGTATAATTGGGTGTGTGTGTGTGTGTGTAATATAAAACGAGCTAAGAATCAATTCCCATTTATCAAAATAATTATAATAAATAAAACGTACATGTTCATATGAGGATAATTGAAAACTTGCTAAGACTTAATATTGGATTAAAAAATGATTATCGGGGTATCGATTCTTTGCAATTCTTACATTAAATTGATCGATCAATCAAGTAAATTGAGGCTCACCACCACGTATCAAAACATTGATAATTATAATATTACTATTTTCTATAATAATGAAACGTGTAATCCTAATTGGGTAAATTGGTCAATTATTGACAGTATTAATGATTTTTTTTTGTTTAGTGTTTTTTTCTTTTCTCTTTTTAGTGTTTTTTTTTTGTTTTTTTTTTTTACAAACTTATTTATAAATCGTATAAAAGAATGACGGTAAAAGATTTTTTTTTCTCTCTTTTAATTTTATTACTCGATATTATGTACGCGATAAAGAGACTTGTGATGATGATTAATGAACAAACAACACACTTAATGACAAAAATCACGAGATACATAATAGATGACGCATTTCATTATGCGAATGAATGAATATATGAATGAAAAAATAAATAGGCATAACGCGCAAAATGAAAATAATGTTTAGCAACCAAATTTGGGGTACAATGGTTAAGCTCGATATCGACCTGGTATTGCATGCTCTATACTCTACGTTACAATAAATACTTTTTTTTTTTTTAAACTAATTGCCGAGCCAAAAAAAACACCGATATCATTATTTTGTTTCTCCCCCATCTATTGGATCGATTGAAATTTATAAATTCAGTGGATAATTTCAGCTCGGCGAACGAAGCAACGTTTTTTGTTACGTTACGAATTCCCTCTTAATCGCTCAGAATCTCTGAGGTAAACGGGGTGTAAGCGAGATCAATACGCGTACAAACCCCAATTCTGAGCTCAAGAGGCAAATACGAAAGTTTCTCACTACATTTATTATTGACTTACAATTATTTATTCCTTACGAAAATATACTTTTTTTTTTTTTTTTTTAAATGTACTTCTCATTCCGTTCCGTCCTTATATAAAAAATTGTGTTCTTTGTGTAACGATGCTCGCTTTTATTTATAATCTTTATTCCTTATCTTTATCAGATTTCTTGTGTCCCGCAGACAATGTATTTTTGTTTTGTTTTTACCTCAATGCCTTGATTACGTACAGTCTCTCACTTCTTTGATTACGTAATTAATATTTCAAAATGAAAAATTAAGCCATTAATTCCTGATTCATTCTTTTTTTTTTTTTTTTTTTTTTTTTTACGAATGATAGATTATACATTTACAATGAGGAAAAAAAATATATAAATAAATAAATAATTGAAATTCAACGGGTTTGTATAGGACAGCACAGTATCCATTTTCAATGCTTAAGTTTAATTGTAAAGCTAGGATCTATACTTTTTTCAAGTGTTTAGATTTTTTTTGTCCTAATTCATTCACCATATTAAGCTCGTTGTGGATGGTAATGAGTAATTGAAAATTCGTTTTTACAAGAAAAAAAAAACACCAATAATGATAGAATATTGAGAAATTATAATTGAAATAATTTTAGCCACGGAGTAAAGTGGTCGGACGATAGCCTCTGGCGACTGACACAACGTTCATAACTTTAAATCAAAAATTACTTTTAACGCCCACAAAATGAGATATTTGTGATTGTCAGACGCTTCGCGTTAAATATACCCAAACTGCCCACGTTAATCTGTGACTAAAATATTTTTATTTATTTATGTGAACCAAGTACTGTAGTCTGAAGAGAAACGGAGGAGACGAACGAAGAGCTCACAAAAGATCTATCATTCCTCCGTCGGATAGAAGACGGTACCGTCCGACTCGTTGATCCAAATCCACTAGGGGCGAATAGACACAGAGATGTTCATCAATTTATTGATCATATCACCACAACGAATATATTTAATTAAATCCTAGAATAGTAACGTTACTGAAATAGTGGTGATTGCTTTTTTTTTTTTTTTACCAGCACTTTTTCTTTCTCGTTACACGTTCTTAAATTAGGACTATGCATATATTTATCTACGAAAAAAATAACGCTAACGATTAATTTGAAAAAACCTCATTTCTGATACAATGCACAAGCATGTAGCATGCGATACCAGCGTGCGGTGAGGAGAGCACTTTTAGCAAAATTAATAGGGTACGTTTTTAGTGACAGTTTTTTTTCGTTCAACTTGATTTGGTGAATTGATTCGATAAAAAAAATATATGTATGTATATATATATCTAGTTATGAATCTGAATTGAAACACTGATTATCGATACGAAAGAAGTAAAAATTGTTTTTCCTTTTCTCTCTGTCACCAAAAACGCTGATCATACATAATATCTGATACTACCTACTATACATATAATCTGACGATAAATACAATATTGAAATATAATATATGTGTTTAACCAAAAAAAAAATTAATAATAATAATCGTGATGCAATATTTAATTTAATTCAACTATTTACGATATATATATATGTATGTATATAAGATAATAACTACGTATGATAAAAATTATACACCTAAACATAGACGATGATCAAAGAGGAGTTAAAATAATTAGATAACATACGAATTACAAGAAATTTTTTTTCGAAAGAATAAAAAAATAATAATAATAATTATTGAGAAAAAATTAAAGAAAAAGAGTGCCGTTATATAATTATAATATATAAATTCTTATCGTGAAAAATATCAATAATTACAGAAGTACAATGTAGCATTAGAAGTAATTTAAAAAAAAAAAAAAAAAATTAACATAATGATAAAAATAAGTATAATAATATCACAATATAATCATTATACAATACAATCATTATTGTATCTAGATTCTGTATGATTACGTAAATATAGCAATATTGAAATTTGTAATGTATAGATTATCAGCATGCAACGATACAAAAAAAAAAAGAAGAGAAAAAAACAATCGGATCACGTTCAATACAGTAGAGCGTCGATATTCAGTTTAATTTTGGGTTTCGTATAATTTAATTCATACACAATTATTCAATAGGCTATTGAGAAACCGCTAAATTTAATGATTTATTAAAAACACTTGAATAATCACATGATATTGACACAACTTACACGGAAAAAAAAAAATAGGTACAACACCAATAGAAAAATGACTCGACGAAAAGATAATTTATTATAATTTTGTTTAAATTAAAATTATCACGTGGTTACTACATACATAGTAAGACGTGAAAATAAAAAACTGGTTCATTAACAAATGACTGAAGATAATAATAAAAATGTGGAATATCCGTCCGATGGATTAAAAAATTTTCCTGTTGAACAACATATTTTCTAAAAATCTAGCGGTCGAGTGAAAATATTATTTAGTTATATCGAATAAATAATCAATTGGAATATACCCAAAGCTGAGAGTGAAAGAGAGAGAGAGAGAGAGAGAGAGAGAGAGAAAGAGAGTTCATTCCATGTGGCCAAAAATAGTGCATTGAATAATAAACAGAATTTGAATATCAAGACCCTACAAATTTTTATTCTATATACAATTTTTTTTTTTTCAATGATAAAAATCAAATGTTATCGATACATCAATAGTAATCAACTTGTGCTTAATTATATACAAAATTCATATATATATAATTCTTTTTATTGAGCTATGGCGATACTAGCTTCACGGATACGGTTTGAATATCTATTAGAAATATATTTGAGCTTTCTTGCTCCGCTTGAACTCATCACACTTTTTCACCGACCACAAATAATTATTAATCACAATGGCATATCCTTCATTCCTTTAATAACTCTATAAATCTTAGACACTTTCATAGTGTCTTATTTCTCTGAAATTCTGTTTTATTTAATGAACAAATTTATGCTTTAGCGTCTTCATTTTGCACAAAGCTAATTACCGTGAACGAAGTAAATCCTTCGACAAAATAATAGAACTCAATATTGAGTCGTTGAAACGTTACGTTACTTGTACGTTGAATATCATATTTACAATTTAATGTGAATATCAGGATTTTCGTACTATCATTTCGGCACACCTGATACCGATGTTCAATATAGGTTGAAATCCTTTTGATTTGTATTTTTTTTTTCTTATTTCTGTTAAATAAGATAATTCAAAGAAGCAAATTAGTAATATTATACAATCCTATTTTCGACACCAACATTTACTTTTAATCAACACGATCCATTCAAATTTGCATCCTGAAACTAGTTTCAACCCGAATGCTCGTATCTTTTTTTTTTGTTTTTCATTTTTTCTTCATTTATACTCAATTAATTAATATATTACCATCATAACAATTAATTACGTGTAAATAACTAAGCTAAAAATATATAATTTGTTTTTATTATTTTTATTTTTTTTTTTCAATTGTTTTTTTTTTTTTCATTTCCAAAACATTTATTTTTGAATTTTTTTTTTGTTTTTTTTTTCTTCAATTATTTAGAAGATAGAAAGACAATCGGTGTTGTGTCTGTACATCGTGTTTTTTTTTCTCTCTACGTCAACTTCCTGTTTGTTGAGTTTCTTTTACTTTTCCATACAAGGGTATCAGTTCATCTGTGGGTTTTATGGTTTGTTTTTTTATAATATACACATAATAAAAACAAAGGAAAAATATTAAATTTTTGTTGTTTTCATCTTTCATATTCATTGGGCAAAAAAAAAAAAAAAAATATTAATCAATAATCAACTATGTATCAAGAACCGAAATCGAAAGCTTTCGTTACCGACCTCGTGCTAATAGATCTGAGGAGAATGGAAAGTCCATTCCATCGTGTCGAAATCGATGTGCGTGTAGTTTGTGATAACAATAATGAAAAATCGAGGCTAATATCCAAATACTTTTTTACATACGATATATGTAATTCTGTGCGATAAACGAAAGATGAGAAATGAGCTGGTGAAAGATTTCGATTTTATGACCGCTTTGATAAAATCAAAAAGATTACACCGCTACTACATTATATAATAATTATGAAAAAATTTGAATATAACGTCAATATTTATAATCGTTAACGAATTCAGTTATCTTGTAAACTCGTCGTACTTTTACAGACTTTTTTTTTTAACACTGTCTCGGGGATGTTAGATTTCTTTATATAGTTTATATGGTTCATATTGTTATGTGAATCGATCCCTCTTTTATTATTAGCGTCAGATTCGAACGACAAAAAGCGTAGTTAATTATCGTATGTAACATTTTCTATATACTTATATTAATATATGCGACAGATGAGACAACGGTGAATTCTAATAGCTATAATAGTTGAACGGATCTTTGAACACAACTCTAACACATCCAAGTTATTAGAAATTAAAAAGTTTAAGACGAAACTAGAACATTGTTAGATCATTGAATTCGATAGTTCAATTTCATATTGTAATATTAATTGAATATCAAATTCTTGATTATTAAATCCCGACAGGAAAAAAAAAAGAAATTCACAGTCTTACCTCATTTATCAATTTCCACAATTAACTACAAGCCTAAAATTTTATTTTCTAACAAACCCACATGCAATTCCAATAGCCGTTTCATACTAGATTCATATTCGCTATTATAAATACTACCGTTATGTAAGTTACAAATCGCGTTATTTCAAAACGCAGGCAAATAATTTCAAGAAAATTTATTTCTTCTTACTTGCCAACGATCACAAAGCGATCGCTTGTGCTTAAAAAATTATAACATGCATTTCTCTCAGATTTGATGAATTTTCGCGCAGATTTACGAGGCTTTCAATTCGCTATGTTCATACAGATCTTTGAATAGTTTAAAATATCAACATTCCTTCGAATGACCCGGTTTCCTTCCGCCGTATCGAACGATGACCTATTTAGTTCAGTTAATCGCGTTTGTGGAACCGAAAAAAGAAGTATCAGTTGTCCAAATAATTAGAAACAAACGATATTTCATCGTCAAACTACGTGATATAACAAAGAAAAGGTAAAGAAAAGAAATATTTTCACCAAAAACAAACAGATGAACTACGTATCGAGTGTAGCGGATCTAACGAACGTAGAAGAACGTTTAACACTATTTGTACGTTCTCTGTGGCTATTCCTACCCTTTTCCCCACGTGACAGTAAGCTTTTAGCGGTATCCCTGAGACTAGCCCTGTGGTGGGTATTCGTGTGTGTCTGGCTAGAGCTGAGTGTGAGTGGAGGATGACTGACCACCAGAGATGCAGATGACTCACCCGACTCCCAGCCCTCTTCGTCTCCGGTCGTATCGCACTCGCTGCTGGATCCGTCGCTAGACTCGCTAGGCGTCTCCGGGTCGTCGAGTCCCCCTCCCAAGGTAACGTCCGACCTATCCGAGTCCGGAACCGTCTGGATGCCCGTAGCGACTCGATGCATCAACAAGCTGACCTGGAAGACATTGAATTTTGGTAAAAAATACAGAATTGATATATCATATTTTCGTATCGTCGGATAAAAGTCTCACTTTGAAATCCGCACTGTAGAGTTTGTGGTGTTTGTCCTTGTGCGCGTCGTCCAGTCCAGCTTTGTCTATGTTCAACACGAGCAACGGAGGCATAGGGCCTAAACTGGCCAGAGATCCGGTTCTCGGCTTGGAGTGAGCGACCATCGGCAGTTCCATGGTGGTACCGTCGCAGCTCAAAGCCCTCGCAGATCTAGCCGAATTGGTACTCTCATCCCCGTTGTCGTACTCGGCAGATACGTGCTCGTGTACGAAGAAGGTATTGAACCAGAAGTGGAACATTTTCTCCTGTTGGACAAGACAGTCGATTAGATTAGATTAGATGGGGAATTTTTGTCGTCGTCTCGTTTAAAACAGCCGATACTTACTTTCCGCTTCATTTTTGGCCTATTGAAGAAGTCTATTCGAATATCCCCGCAGAGCGCTACTTGTTTGTTTGTGATTGGTATGCACAACGAATGCATGCCTTTTTTTATTTCGTACGGTTCAGAGGAGAATATCTTCTCGTTAGCGGCAGATATCACAAAATAAAGATCTGTAATGACGAAGATTGGGATTAGAATATAACTCGAGCATTTTTGACGAACAATGCCGCAACACTCACATCCCTGGCCTCCGTTGAATATTGGAACCGGATCCAATCGAATTTGTTGCAAAATCAGATTAACAGGTTCGTAGAGACGCTCCTCCTGCATCAGAGATGCGTAGTAGCCGACGTACCTCCTCTGCGAGGGTATCGTTACTCCTTTTCTGATGGTGGAAGAATAAATGATAAAAATAAGATCCCGGTTTTTGGAATTTTCCAGGAGTTTTTTTTCACCCTACTTAAGGAACACAATTTTTGAATGAGGATTTTTCTGCCAAAAATGTATCATTCCCGTATCTTTTTAAAAAAAATCCAAATGTCAAGTTGTTCCAGTGCACGAAAAGCAAAAAATTCTCGACTTGGATTTTAACAAGTGTGATTCTGTATGTGTTAGGATTGTGTTTTTGAAAATATAGAATTAAGGTCGACGCTACCATACAAGATAAATCTTTTTCTCTGGATCAGTGGAATTCCCTGACTATTCCCGGTTTTCCTGCCCAGTATTTTCAAAAATTGTACAAGTTGTAGGTGAAAAATGGAAATATTTCAGGATATGAGTCTGAATTTCATGAAATTTCTTGGTTTTTCCATGAAAAGACTCGTATTTTACCTATCGTGCGTTCTCTTAGTTCCGTAAAAATTGAGGGCCTCTGCGGCGGTGTTGAACTGCTTGCTGTGTAAGAGGTAGCAGCATACCATGACGCCTGTACGACCTTTACCGGCCTTGCAATGAACAACGGCGACGTTTTCTCTGTCGTTAGACAACCAAGAGTGAACGTCGTCGCAAAAAGGCCTGATTTGTGATAACATAGGCGGATTGTGATCGTCAAATGCGTAGGTTGCCACTCTCAGTTTGAACTTCTTCCCGTCGTAGGACCTTTCGGAGCAGCTTTAAAAGGCGAAATTCAGAATATTAGCTTATTGATCTAATCGAGGCTGTATATCTCATCAAAGCATACTTACAGATTGTAAATTTTATAGTGGTCCTTGTGCTTCGATTCAAGGAATTTGACAACGTCGTCTATATGGTTCCGGTAGACTCCTTCGAGTTTCTCCGCAGGAAAACCCATAGCGATCAGATTGTCTTTTATGTCTGTTTCGATCGCGGCAAATAGTCAAGGATCATCGAGTTGAATTCTTTTATTCTCTAAATGATTAATTGGAGCTCAAAACTCATTCTCAACTTACATTCAAGATGTTTAAAAAATGTTATCGTCCGGAAGTCGAAAAGGTTGACCAATAAAATGTAATATTTCTACCTAATAATCGTGTCAAGAGCATATTTATCGATAACGTTGCATTTTTTTTAACACATTCAGTAACAGGACTCGAGTTAAACTGAAGATATTGATCCAACTATATTTTTAAGTCTAGTCACACTGCTAGTTGTATGCAAAGAATGGATTGTAAATTTATTTATATCGACTTATATTCGGAGAAATACAACTGCACCGGGTTCTACGATTATAGACAATTAACGAGAACAATGAATTGTGAGAAAACTGATCATTCCGTGTCAATTTGGAGCCTCGAGCGTGATCGGTAAGTGAGATAATCGTGTATTTATACCAATTCGTCTAGTGGCTCGGAAACAATGAATTGCAAGATGCATATGAATAGTTATGAGACAATATAAATCGCGATTTGTCCTTGATAAAGTATCTCACGCATACTATAGCAATTATCGTTAAACCAATCTGATACACATTACTCTCTTCAAAACCACAAAAGCAGGAGTAGTTTCCCGGCTTGAAAGTTGACTATGTAAAATCAGGAAATGATACAACGGTGATAGCGTGGAAACTCCACCGAACAACGTGATCCGACACCGTAATAATCCAAAATCTTTAGAGGATCGATCCTCAAGGAAAAAAAATCAAGTGAGAGACGTTGATAAATCAAAATACTGAAATATTTTTGAAGTTTGTCATCGATTTAAGGATACATGTGAGATCAAGATCGAATCCGTCCTCGGTGAATCGTTTTCTCCGCTTACTGACCAGCCCTTTGATAGGGTTTGTCATCTTCATGTTACTGATGGTGTTTGCCATGCTAAGTTGGCTGTGCCTTAGCTCGCCCTCCCCGCCGCCCTCTGTTTCAGCCTTCCTCCCTCCTCCGCCTCGTCCTCGAGCTCCACCTTCTCCGGCACTTTTAATCTGTAGATATGGTAAAAATGTGAATAAGTTGCGAAGATTGAAAAAAAGTGATCGAGTCTCACCTGTGGCTTCCGAGCGGCGACGTCACACGAGCCCAGTTCTGGTCCTCTTTGTTCTTCAAGACAAACATGGAGGGGTGTAACCGACGCCGATATGTGTTCCGATATTTTGTTGTTTAGTCGGCTGGTAGTGGGTCTCCTGCAGGAAAAGCATATACCCATCAATTCGCAGAACATAGGCTCTTCTCGCCTTCCTTGAGCCGGAGGCGTTCTCTTTTTCTCTTATATTTTGATCGATCGTCGAGTAGTAGATTTGTGTCTCCGTAACTATTTCGTTCGGCGTTAAACCCCCGAAACACAAACAACGATATCTACACCACATTCACCACAGGGTATTTCACAAAAGAAATATATCAACAAAACGATCACACAACAAATTTTCCGAACTCAAGATGCTACGGAGACCTTGAAACACGCCGCATGATAAAGACCACGTTCACAGCTTACGATGGCTTCGGATTGATTATGAATTTCGATAATAAAAATTTCTACTTCTCACTTTTTGCTTATTTTTTTTTTCGTTTCACAGGTACTCGCACTAACAATATAGTGTGTATAAAATATAAAATAGTAAAAAAAATCTCAATAACCGAACAGTGGTATAACAAGTCTTGTCAATTTTTCTACAGGGATTAAAAAAGGGAGGAGAATATAATTTAACAACGACACCATCACCTCTTAAGGGACAATCACACGTACACAAAATGATGTAATTTTCGAAGTGTTTGTAGAATGTGTATCGTAGAACCTCGCGAGACACGGTGATTTTCATTCCAACACCGAATAAAACGGTGCTGTGTAATGTTGTCTTCGTATCGTGAATATTAAGAGAATTAAAAGAAGACGAGATAAAAAAAAATAAAAAATAAAGAATGCCAGAAGGCACTGATCGGACTAGATTGTTAATATGGACAAAAAAAAATATTTCTACGATAAACCCGTTCGATATACGCGGAAATTTCGTGATACGTGTTTTCAATATCTATAATAAATAGAGTTTTTTTAATTTTATTTATTTTTTACACCCAGGACACGCAACAACGACGGGGCTCCGAGACGAGCCGTGAAGTAACCTCGACACTCACTAGTTCTCTGAACATGTCACTGCGTCAAGTCACTCACCAACAATGCATCTGATGCACGGTGTATATTCTCGATTGGAGGATATACAAAGTTTTTTTGTTGTTGTTGTTGACGTTGTTTAGTTTCTAGTATCGATATTTTAAACAGTCCAATATACAAATAATCGTTCTCACGAGATACCGTACACTGTCCTTTTCATCCTCGTAACTCGGTTACGATCCACACTCCAACACCGCGCGATTAATACGCGAGAGAAAAGGAGGAAAACAAAAAAACGTATATAGCGAGGATTAAAAACAAAAAAAGGGGGATAATACATATATATATTCGCGTTTAATTAGCTAACGGAAGTCGCCTTTGTAGCGTCCATCTCAGGCACATTCTCGTCCGACCCGTGCGACCTGCCACTAGCAACTGCGCTAGCTAATACATTTCTCACTTAACACCGCTACTCGATACATTTATCTCGATACGATCATACTTTTATCGGAACCCACCGTCTTTGACATGCGGTTTTTTTGTTTATTCTGTCTTTTTTTTTATTACATCGACGATTACCGCGGGTTTAAGAGTGCCACGGGCCCTGTAGCATTACAAGGGAGGGCACGGGCTTTGTCCTGTTGCAAGTTTCATTTCCGGAAACTCTCACCACTCGTACGAGAGGCGCTACGATATTCTCGAGCTGCGGTGATGGTCCGACTATCGCGCAATGCGCGAATTCACTTCGTTTCATATGCGCACAGGATCAACTAGGTGCGAGGTTCTCTCGCTGTTACTATTTTCTCCACTATTATCGCTCACGGTACAGCAATATCTGCTCACATCTTTGCACAAACACCGCGGGGTTATTAAACACCTGGCGTTGAACGGCGTCACGCGATCAACTGCGGGATCTGAGACCGAGCGCCGATCGACGCAGCCTTGTATCCACTGAGCTTGACCTAGCTGGGTAACTACTTGTCTCAAGACGCGGATCCACGTGCTTTTTATACACTTTACACTCCGTATCGAAGTTATGGAACGAGTATTTAGGATGATTGATCGATTGCAGAGACCGAAACTGAATTTTTTAACATCGTGTTGTTATCATCGGTGAAGGAAATCTCAGAGTTTGTATAAACGTCCTTGACCTAGCTGTCACGTCGGCACTACTTTCAGCCGCGGCGTTTTTGTCGCCTGTCCGAATCGTAGGCGGGAGATTTGAATGCCGTACGAGGCTGCAAAAGCGATGAAATTTTGCTGGAAATTTTCGCAAATGTTATTAAACGATCTTGAAGCTTGCGAAGCAGAGTTTTTCTTTATTTTAACACTCGCGGGGTTCGAGATGGATAGATTTTTTCGTTCTGACACTCGTTTAGTTTCTGAATATTTCGTAGATGCCGTTATATGGCGGCTTCGGTGGCGCTCTCTACAAATAGGGAATGAATTCAAAGCGGCGATTTCGAGAACTACTTCAGCTGCAATCGAACGGCGGGAGTTAATACGAATTCTATGAATCGTTGAATTTAATTATCACCGTTGTATAATTGCTATTTTTAATCCGCGTAATTGTTACGAAAGTTATGACTCATTCAGGAGCTTAGGATAATAACTATGCGAACTATATGAGTCATAGCCTGATACGTTTCGACCCCGGAAATTGAAGAATTAGTCGTAAATTAATGAGGCATTTTGAACTAATGTATTTTTAGCTGTAAATAATAATGTCAAGGGTTTCAAATAAATTATATTCAAGGATTCGCAGGGTTTTTCACAACACTTTAGTCAATTCCATTAATGACCCAAGTGAGAAAATTCATTTGCAGCTAATAAAATGAGTTTTAGTTAGTAATGGGTTTTATGAAAGAATATAGATACGATCAAGAGAGGAGACTGTAAATAGGGCGTTGAAAGATTTTTATTTAAATATATTCATACCGCCGTTTCTTTACATTTATTTAGTGTCAACATTATAAAAATATTTGTTGAATACACAACATAGATAAAACACCTCTGATTAACATTTACAAGCTTTAAACTTTATTTCTCGATAGTATTAATTAATTATAAGTCTGTTCGTTTATAACTAAACCGCTACTCCATGATATGCACTGTTTGGCCAATGAAATAAAATGATAATTGAATAAATCGATTCAACGGAAACAGCTTCATGCATTCTATTATGTATAATTTTTTCTTTCATTAGCTGTTTCAGATATAAAAAAATGTACGTTTATCAACGACTCCCTCATTATACCTTCTTTTTTTGTTCTCTTTTCTTCGACTTGACAACAATGTTTGCGGCATAACTCTACAAGAAATGTACAATTATTTTTTATTCTCGTTCAAAATTAAATCATACAAGATACAATAACGATCGATAATCAAAACTCCCTCCTTGATTTAAATTGTCAGTAAAGATTAGCGACGATCGCGACTATTAGGACGAAGATCGCAACGCTGATACCTGCTATATACACGATATACTGCTGGTCTTGCGACGAATCTTCACTACTATCAGCTGCCCCACTGTCTACGGTGTTTTGGGTGTAGAACTCCGAAGGATCTGTCGAGAATTAATATTTATAGATAAGATACTCAGTCGCAAGAACCGTCTTTGCCGAATCCCCAGATAAGACCGAAGCTAAAAGTCTAAGATTCGGTCTGTCTGGGTCTGAATCTGCTCCATTTCCTGCCTAGACTCACCGGCTTGGACTTCGAGTTCTTTTTGTACACTACTCTCTTGCATTTCCAAGTCTAGAAGTTCTTGGAGAGACACTAGAGCCTCCTGCGGCCCCTCGCCAGGGAATAAATAATCTGACAAAGTTACCCTGCTTTGTGGCAAAGCGACCAAAACCCTCCTCGGAGGCTCGTGGAGGGTGACGTTCTCTGAAAATCAGAATAGTCAGACTTTGAATAAATCTGTCTTGGAGAATCAAGAGGTGAAGCATTTGACGATTTATATTACCTTCTGGAGACCCGTTTTCTTCCTCTATCAAACTGTCCCAGTGCATCTCTAATCGACTCGCCAAAGACCTCATTATGTCTTGTTTAACTGCGGCTGTAGCTTCTTCTATGGTAGCTTTTTGGTGAACGAAAGTCCTGCTCACAACTTGACCGACTAATCGCATAGTAGCACTGCAGGATGTTATCAGTATATCAGAGCTCGGATTCTTAGGCTGAAAAGAAATATATTAATAAAATACGTGTTTGACTGTTCTTTTTTTTCTTCAATTCAAAGTTCATTTTCAATTTCTGAACAGTTTGAGATCTGGAAATATAAAATCGCATTGTTATTTAAATATATTTTATACAGCTTAGTGAACGAAATGAGCCAAGGTAGAAGAAAACCGAGCAAATCTTATGGATTTTGTTTCATTTTTCCTGGACCTTGAATTCGAAAATTCATATCCAAGCCACTGTTTCTAATTTTAAGATTATTTCGCGAAAAATTCTGAGTTTTTGTCAAGTTTCTCGCTTAGCGGATGTTATGAAGTTGGCAGTATCACGACCTGAACTTACGCAGGGTATGTACATGCTGACTTGGAGCGTTTTGTCAGCCGATCCCGTCTCGCTATTGCTCTTAGCTTCTTTCCTGTCCTTCTTCTTCTTTCCAACAACCTCTACCGCCTCTTCCGGAGCCCTTGGCTCACCTTCGATAACAATCATTGCTGAATCCACCGTCTCTGATATACTGGAGAGAATCCCCTACACGGAATACAAATGGAAATTAAATTGAGTGGAGAAACGTCCCTCATGAATAATGAATTGTAATTATCGGTGGTTTATTCGTTCGGTATCCGAGTACCTGAAGCTGCTTTTTTAAAGTAGCCGGTACATCATCAACGGGGATAGGAAACAGGCGGTCAAAATCGACTCGAGCCTCAAGCTGATGCCATTTTGTGGCTTTTGCCTGAAATTTCCAGTCCGCAGGTTTGAGAATTCCTCCGAGACCGGCGTCTAGAGATTTGCAGGATATCCTGGAGGGAAATTGGTGGATTAAGAACGAGATTCTTGGGTCTCACGGTCGTATGCTCACTTCTGCGTAACGCTGTTGAAGTGCAGGATAAGATTCTCCTGATTATTGTTCCCGTACAAGAATTTATTCGACCCCAGGTGCTTGTAGATCGAAACTATCACAGATCGGAGTCTGCCGACGGAATTAGTGTCTCCGAAAATATCAGCAGGACCAACTACGAATATTCCCAACACCCACATCCCGCCCGGCAGCATTCTGGTCACCTGGAATAACAAACGAGCTCGAATCAAACCCTTCAGGGTCGTAGAAACCGGCTTCTGAAAGCTTACATGTTTGGCGTGATCAGCGACCCAACCTTCCGGTATCTCGTTGATGGATTTTATGTACTTTGCCTCATTCTCTGGCAGAATTTTACTCGCCGAACTTATCAACGACTCCTCTATCACATCTTTGGCCGCAGGGGGCGGCGTCCTCGCCAAATGAACAACAAAGTCCTTTTGCGCAGTGCTCTGGAATTTATGAAGAAGAACTTTATTGTATTTTTGATGAAATAGAGATGAAAAATTGATAAATTCAGACGAAAAGTGAATATTTGGTATTTCAAAGAGCAACAAAGTTTAAAAACTGAACAAAATTGTTTTTTTTTTCATGAGTCGTAGCATGAAATAAAAATGTTGGAGTCTTGATTTGACCTGAGATATCGATAAATCTTCACGCGAGTTTAAACCAGGTCAAGGAATAAAGAAGAATTTGTCTCTTTTTCAAATTATTTTTTCCCAATTTACAAGTTTGCGTTTCTAATTTGTGCTCGCTCTGTTCTCAGTCAGTTTTTGTCTACGATCTGAAACTTATAGACCGTAAAATAATAATTAATAATTTTTCAATCAAGCAACAAGACTATTTAAAAAAAAAAAAAAGAAAAATTGTTACAACAATTATTACGAGCTAGACACGGTTAAATAATTATTTTAATAATTTTTTCAAACACTCCAGTCCCGTTATTCACAAATAATACGTAGATGGTATAAATAGCGTGTGAGAGAGGCTATAAAAGCCGTGATTTTGACATTTCGCATAACCTCAAAAATCGTTGATCAAGTTTGTCTCGGTTCTGTGTTTTGAGTGCATTAAATAGTTTCGGAATCGATCGCCGCGAAAGATGATCATTAATTATCAACCGTGGAATTATTATATCGGTGAATTGTGCGAGCTTACGTGCATATGGTAGATTAAATTCGTCAGTTTTGGAGTTTTGGTATTGAGAACTAGTGATTAGATTTTGATGATTATTCGAGGTCTAACCTGTCCGAGGATCAGTCCTATCGTGTATCCATCGGTTCTCTTGAGGGATGTTAAATAGGTTAAAATACTGTCTTCGGCGTAGACGGTTCGACCCATATTTGTTGACGATGAATTATTTGCCGATTCGATTTTTCGAGGAGGCCGATAGAATCCACAAGTTGATTTCGGGCCGTACGGCGTGTGAGCGCTTCACGCAGCGCCTCTGGTGTGAAAATCCTCACATTGTTGGCATGGTTGAATTTCCCGCCACATCCACGTTTGAATCGAATACATCGAGATTTTAAATCAGAAATGAGGAGATTTTTGAAATTTGATAATGGATTGAAACATTCTTCGTTTCGTGAAATTATTGACACATAGTAGATTCATTTTAGACGCGGGATGGAAAATTATTTCCTAATCGGTTTTAATTCAAATGTTATCCATCAGGTTCTTTCGAAATTTATTTATTTGAAGTTCTATAATTATTGTTTTAATATCATTTATGATAAAAGGTAATGAATGAAAAATGATTAAAGAATAACAAAAAGGATGAGAATCAGATTCAAAAAAAGGCCAGAAATAAGAAAAAAATTAAATATCGTCATACGATCGGTTTGTGCGATTTAGTAATTTATTTTGAATTTTTATGCAACGAAAATTGAAAGTTGAACAAATAAAGTATTTCAAAAGATCCTTCAATATTTTTCACGTTCGAACTAAATAAAGATCCAAAGTTTCTTAACTTGTGGTCAGCGAAAATGTGATTATTGTATATCCCTCATTTTCTTCCGACTTCTACAATGTTTTCTTATTTTAATAATATCCTTTTTTTCTCACGTTAAAAATCTACGAATTTATATTAAATAAATTTCAAGAATGTGAATTGAAATTATTGGTTTTGTGAGTATCTTAGATACAGAATGTAAAACCGATGTATTTCCGAGTTCTAACGGATGGAAGAATTGCAAATATGAATTATAGATGTGCAAGTACCGGCCGAACAATAGTCTGCACAGTTTTTGACTCCCACGCCACGCTTATATCTCCTGATAATCAAATTCTGCAGCCATAATACTGACAGCAGTTTGGATTTAATTTTAGTAGAAAGAGAAAATCGATAGACATGCATCTGTAATATCATATTATCGTATCGTACTTGCCTTAGGATACTGCAGTCAACAATACAAGCTTAAACTCCAAAGTTCAGCAAAATGAGATAAAGTAAAAGTCGAAAAATCTACACAAATTTAATTTCATTTAAGATTACTTCATTTTCAATAGAACATAGCAACAATCAAAAACGTACTAAAGCTCCAACCCAGCGGAAAGCTAAGAATCTTAATTATTAACACTAAATTAATATCCGAGGTAAAAAATAAATATTTTCTTCATCGCAGATAATTGAATAAATATGTTTGTATTTTCAGAAGTTATTATTATATATATATACATAGTAGGTTCCATGCCGTTTCTTTTTTTCCTTGGCACGATCGCGATCACACAAAAATGAAGACTGTCTATTTTTTTTTTTGTTGCAATTTTGTCTTCTTACGCTCGTGATTAGTTTAACATTGTCAGAATACATTCAATTATTAGAGAACAACGTATTAGAAATTGAGACTCAGCTGCGGGACGATCGTGCCAGAAAAAATATACTTCGTAGCTTACTTTTAATGCTTGTATAACATGTTTCAGTAAGTAGACTAATTGGGATACAAAGCAGAATCCCATAATAGATTTGGGTATACGCGAATATAATCTAAGTAGTAAACGTTTAGGTGGTGTTTGTTGTTTTTTTTTCTATGAATTTAGAGGATATTCTATTATATACAAATTTCCAGAATTTGAGAGATTAATTTTTTTTTTTCATATAACAATTAATAAACCGATTTTCATTATATTTAGGCGATTTGTTTAATATTTAGTAAGCTCTAGAAAAAGCGCAATCGTAGATTGATTCTCAACTAAAATCAATTATTAAAGATTATAATTTATTAAGTGTACAACATACGTATACAAAACTTGTAGGAAACTTTTATACTTTATTATTCAATGTTTATGATTATTATGTTTAGTATTATATAGTACGTAATTCGGGAAGATTATTATTTTTCGACAAAAGAAAAAAAAAGAGAAACCCGTAAAATACATTTGAAAAATGGAAGTTGGACTGAGTAGTTTGTTTCGAAATTTAGAAATTACAGTAAATATCAATGTACGTAAAAGACGATCGTGAGATAGAAATTGGCACACAACTTGTGGCACTTCAATTATCTTATAATATTTCAAATTTCATCTCCTTAAGAATCCAAATCTCTGATTATATTCTATCATATGAACAATCATTATGAATTATATTTACCGGAAAAGATTCTTGCAATGAATTTCAATGATCGTAAACGCGGTGTAACATTACATTAGATAAATAGTTTCGGCTAGATGTATCTAGTTTAGAAAGTATATGATAAGTGCGCGCAAATTGAATATATATTTTGTGGACGGATTTTAAAATATAATCCACTTTTTTTATAAAGCGAAATTTTATCTTTTAGAAAACTACTTTCAATGTTTAGATCCCCCTTAGTGGTAAATATATAAGATAATTGTTATCTACATTTACTGTATAGAACGATTAAAGGTTTTTTTTTTATCAATAACGTTTAGGTATTCAGTGTCAATTGTGCCTCTCGAATTATAACTGCGTGAAGTCTAATATTGTGCCATGTGTGTAGGTCTAACTATATTGAAAATCTACGCTACAATAAATTCTACTAGCATAACATTGTAGTTCATTATATAAACTTCCGAAAAACTAATTTGCAGATTCGTTAATAAATCCATATTACTTTTCTATGTTAATTAAGTCTCGATGTGACAATAACTGGGTAACAATAATCACAGGATCTGCGATAGGATTCATTCGATTTAAGATTGATAAGCTTATGATTTCAGTGCGTTTAGTTGAAACACGATTTTCCGAACTGTTGATATCGGAATATTGTTAGTGAAAATAAATGGTGATAATAAAAATGAAATGATTGATAATTCGTTACAGGAACAGTATAACTTTTTCAGAATAACAATTCGTACGTTATCTTCGTATAAGCCTGGTAAAAAATAATAACACAGTTATTCAAATATTCGATAATATAATAAAGTTTGTTAACATTTCGATTTACTTATCATAATTTCAGCAAAAAAATAAATAAATCACACGTTCAATAATATACCTATATTTAATATTATATCTTGCAGATGTGCGTTGATCATACACATTTGAGCGTTTACACATTAATATATTCATTATCATACATGTAATAGTGTAATAGTAAAAGGCTTTCTTTTAGTTTACATATTTCCCGGAAAATTTCTCTAATTAAATACGCATGTTTTTTTGTTTTTGTTTTCCAATAATTAATAATAATTTCATTCTGTTTTCTACTTTCAACAATTTTTTTTTATACATATTTTATCATATATTGTACAATAATAATTAATAAGTATCGAAACCATTTCAATTATAACGTCTCACAACAATCATAGGTTTTAAACTCTTTATAAATAACGCTATTTTTTCCGTTTCTTGTTTCACACTTCTTGCTCGATTTATTCATACCTAGTACAAGAAAAAAAAGTCTATATAATTTGTAATAATTCGTTTACCTATTATTATTTAGTTAGTTTTAAATAACGTGATTCAAATTGTGGAATCAATCGTCACAATCTTTTCACATTAGAAAACAAACAAAAAAAAACATAATTAATTTTCTATAAATCAGACTTTTTCACCTGACTCAATAAACTTAAATTAGTTCAAAAATTCAATTACAATCTCACTCCCTAAATGGAACCCTAATTATTACAAACAACCCGAATCAAAGATTCATTAAGTCTTCGGTGACCTCAAGGTTCTGCAGGACTAATCGCACGACTTGTGAGGTAAAAAATCACGATGTTAATTAAATAAAAATCGAAAAACCAGGATAATATGGCACGGGTGAAATGTTATAATCAATCCCACAATATAAATTAATCTTCTAATATCCATGCCCCGTTTTCGTTCTTATTCGTTGTAACTTATCTGGGGTTTATTTTCGCCTGCATTTCTCTAACTTTATCGGATATCTTATTCCCCGTTTGATCGTCATCTTTTTTCGGTTTTTCTCTTTCTGGACTAGGACTTGGTGAGTTACTCCGAGATCTTGAACTGCTGCTGCTGCTGCTGCTCGAGTATTTTTCTCTCTCTTCTCGCTTTCGGTCGACCAGGGTCTTCCGGACCTTCAGAGGATCTCGCAGGCGCTGCAGCTTAGTTTCAAGCTCTGCCGACTGCTCCTTCATCATGTTATATTGGTTTAGGTCGAGGCCAAGCTTTCTGGCTTTTTTGTGCAGGATCAACAGGTGCTGACGGTCTCTCACGTCGGGAAGAAGATACTCCTGCGGGGAAAGAAAAAAAACAAATTAAAAACAAAATCCTAATAAAAAGGATACTTTTCTAGTACTTCTATAATGAAATATGATGATAGAATTTAAATTTTGAATTTTCTTTGCAATTATCTGGAGCCGTCGATCACCTGTTTAGTAAGTACGTAGTAAGCGTAGCAAGCTATCGCTGTGCCATAGGTAACAAAGTAAGTAACTGGCTCCATGATATCCCAGGAATATTCCCACCAGGTTAACCTGGCCAGGATACCAAACTGCATAGACATCAGACCCAGGCCCGCCCAAGTCAGGAGATTTGTACGTCTGGCCGCCGTGGCTTCTAGCTCCATTCGTTTCTGGATGCGAAAATAAGGAGTTTAATTAGCGAGAATTTATACTCTAGAATTTAATGCGTTTTTTTTTCTAATTCTACATTGCAGGAATTATAGACTTTCGTTCAGAGATATAAAAGCACGAATAAGGAAACTTTTGTGTCCTCGAGAATCGATTGAAATTTGTGGACAGATTAGTTTAAAAAGGCAGCTATAGGCAGATTTTGGCTCAAATTTGTGGAAACTGAAATCTTTCTTGCCAGAAGAATTGTTTGGGAATCTTTTTAGACTTGATCAAAGATGACAAATAGTTAAATTTAATTATTCATCCTCATAGTCAAATAATTGATTAACATCGATGAAAAATTTCGTTTATTATTGGTATAAGCGTAGATAAAGAAATTGAGTAGGTAATTCCTCACATCCTCGAGCGGTTGAAGTTGCATCCTGATGTCTTCGAGTTGAGTAAGAATTTGTTGCTCCTCTCTGAGATGATGTTCCTCGACGTGAAGAGCTTCGTACAGTTGTCCCACCAGGACCTTAACGTCTGACAATTGTTGTACTTCTTCCTACATAGCGATTAGCGATACCGAAAAAAAAAACAAGTACATACATTCAGTTTATTTTTCTCCTTTTGTTTTTCCAGCAGAATTACTTATATTCGGATTTACCTACCCTCGTCAATCTTTCGTGTTGAGGAGCCGTGATAGTGTACGTATTGTCGTTTACGATCAACTTGAAATCCTCCTCCATCAATGACTCTATCGAGTTTCCTGAAGCTATTCTTATTCCATCTGAAGAAGAAAAAAAATGATTAGTTATTCAACTGAAAAAAAAGCCGATATAAATATTTATCGAACATTAATCTTGTGGGGGATCATGATTTCTCGGTTTGATCCACTCGAGAAATCACTGAGAACAAGTTATTGAATATAATTATGGGAAAGTCTACAAAAAATCATTATTAATTATTATGAATCAACAGAGAATCTATAGATAAAAATTCTTCGGAATCAATCAGAAAGAATCTAGTTTTGTGCTTTTCGGTTTCAAGAGAATCATACCCAAGAAATAATAACAATAATAATAATAATAATAATGAAAGAACTATTAAATAATTAAACTAGAAGATTGAACGATTCTCAACGAGACTTTTCACCTTAAACTTGAATAATAGTTATCATTGTAGAATCTATGCCTCGAAGTCTGCATTGTTAATCAATTTTGAAACTTTAGAGTTCCCGACGAGGATGGGTTTTACCTATCGTCGTTATCAGTGCTCTGTCGATGCCTTTGTCCTCCTGCATGAGCATCTGAAGAAAATCGCCAACCGTATGACTTATAGGTTTCAGGGTGAACATGCACTTCTCACGTCTCGACGGCAGCGGGACAGTAACTCTCGGAAGTCCTCGATGATATATTACCGAAACATCTGAAAACATGGAAAAAAAACGGAAATCAAGAAATATCAAGGAAAATCAATGAATGATCTATGCGAAAATGATGCAGACTCGCAGACCGAGCATAATTCATGGTTCGGTGAACACACTGGCCACTTTATACACCACTCAGTGTGTACCCATACGTATTCTGATCGTGAACGTGCAAATGTTCATTAATTTGCTCGAACGACAAGCCAGCGCCGGTTGTTGGCGTGATAGGGTGGGGGTCGAATTTCCGAAAGACCAAAAAGTCGACGGGTCAAAATGCCGAATTTTTAAAGATACGAATTTTAAAGTAACGAAAATTCAGAAACACGAAATTCAATTCGACGATTTGTCAATGAGCCGAATAACCAATCCACCGAAAGGCCATTCAGCCGAAAGGTCACTAAACCGAAAATTTAGGCTTTTTCAAGTGTTCTCCATGATATTTGGCTTGGCCGTAATTTCGTCCATTCGGTAATTTTTTTTTTCGGTAGAATCCTTTTCGGCACTTCTGTTTTCGGATGTCTTATCTTTCGCCTCAATAGACTTTCGGAATTATAGCCTTTCTACATCTTCTAATTTCGGTTTTTTGATTTTCGGCATTTTGACCCGTCGACTCTTTGGTCTTTCGGAATTTTGACCCCCACCCGGCGTGATAAATTCATAATTAACCACAAGGATAACCTGGTTTGCTGGAGGCTTATTTTAGGTGCAAAAGGTATTAGAGTGTGGAGAAGAAGACTCGGCTAACTGGTAAAACTCCAGACTGTGGCCATAAAGGATCGCGTTAAGCAGGACGGAACCAAACGCGAACTCCCACTACTCGTTGCACCGCGGCAGACCTGATGCAAATCCAATTATACCTTATGAGTTCTGAGGACTTGTTGAAATCTTACTATTTCGTTTGCTCGATTGAATCCGTTACGCGCAATCTATCAATCTGCACGAATCGTGATGCAACACTTCAAACTCTTGATCAATTGGTAAAAAGACAAAGAGGCACGTGCGGGAAACGCACTTTCCCGGATGCAGTTAATGGAAACATTTTCGCAACCGTTTGCCCCGTTTTGCTGGAGCAGATATTTTGCGGAAATTTGAAGAAGGGGGCGATGACTGGTTGATTCGTTCGACGTAGGTGGGTAGAGGCACAGGAGCTGCTAATCGTATTAATTAAACACCCAGATCCAACGATTAGCTGTAACAGCAAAGTTCCAGGAGGAATGTATGGAAGTGGGAAACTCTCTTCGAGCGGAAACAACGAGGAGCTTTCGGATCCCAGTCTCGACCAAGATCTTGTTCAAATAATAACTTTTATACGGTGTTCGAGACAAAACATCAATTGGTTCCACCGCAGATACTGGAATTTGGATTTTACGTTGTTGTTGTTGTTGTTTGTGTTCAGTGCGATGGAGTCTTGACGTTCGAGGTAGACTTAATCAAATTTATCAATATCGCAATTAGTCTACTTCTGCTTTCATGAAACATGAATCAAAGGCCGACTGTATACGACAGGTTCGTGCCTCGTTTCTGCATAAAAACCGTGATCACGCTATTGTTCGATGCATCAAAACAGATCGTAGTGAATAAGACGGATAATGACATAACTCGTACATTTGTGAGGCGTACAGGATATTTCAAAATACGTTGGAAACGTTTTATAGACTAAATCCTTGTCGATATTGGGATCGGAAGTTCCATAGCGGAACGATTTTTGTCATTTCTAATTTCTGTGAAATTGGGATAAAAATTTTGACGACCCTCTTATTTTACTCGAAGCATAATTAATTTACATTTTGATTCCAATATCATTTCATAAACACAGAAGTTTGTAGCCTTATTATACACAATACCGAAAATTTGAAGAAACAAACTTCCAAAATCCTTATCACCGTAAGGATTGACGTTGTAAAATATTCGTCACGGATTTTGAATCGCCCTGTATGTCTGAGGCATCTAATAACCGGATGTTTTCGTGTCTATTTGGAGAAAATAGTTCGAGGTATAAACCAAGTATAATTTTTTCACGTAATGTGAATCAAATGCGCGTTATGAATACAGAAGATAAGACCGTGTTATAGGAGAGAAAATTGCATTGTTCATGCATTCATCTGTACGCAGCGAGAGTTATCTAAGAATAATATTCGCAGTGATGAATCAAAATTTTTCGTTGAATAGTTCACGAGATTTGATTATTTTTCTATGGTTATTATTGGGATGGATCTGAACAGCATTGGTTTATTCAGACAGCATATTTATTTACATCAAGATCGATATTCTAATCAGGTCAGTTCTGATGCAATATCACAATGTCGCTTTTCCCAGATTCAGACAAAAGAATAAAGAATGTAATCAATAATTGACAATATAAGTTATGGAAAGACATTTTATCTCCACCCTTAAAAACCCTTCATAATCGAGTTGAAAATAGGAATAGCCAAAAAATAATCGATTAATCGAAGCATCGATTATTTTTCTATAATTAAACGAGTCGGTATAATCGATTATTTTCGTCACTGGATTCATCGGAAGTCGTCGATTCTTTTTTCTATAATCCATTTGACCATTGGATAAGAACATTTTTCACTTTTTCTCATACTTCGAACCCAAATTTCATTATAAATGTGAATTTTTCATCAATATAAATAAGGAAATTTTCCGATATTTGTATAAGATTTTGTTCATATCAATTCCGATTAATCCATTATTTTTGGCCGATTAAATCGAGTTCTGTAATCTGTTGGATTATTTTTGGTATAAGTTAACCCACATCAACAACGTATCGGTTAAGATTTGAGCCTCAAGGCTCTGAAATCCTCGAGTTAAGCGGTTGGTGTGATAATTGTATTTGGATTGAATTATTGGGTCAAAGCCAGAGGCCGACCCGTTCTGGAAAAAGTTCGCAAAAAGAACGTATCGTCACTATACACGAAAAGTGTAACTACTTGAGGATCTCGGCGCCTATTTGTATCCGAACCGTTCGAATTTGATTGCGAGTAGCCGATTGCGCTCTCGCCATCTGTCGGCGCGCGAGCGAACTGCTGAGCTCAGTGTCGAGTACCGAAGGTGTCTCGTGCCTAATTTAAACAGCGGAATTCGCTGATCCTTAGAATTTTAAAGATCTGAATGTTTTCCTTCTCTGTTTTTTTTCCTCAGACAGGTTCTGATGCCAGGCGTTTGACATGGGAGGCGTACAGAGCGGTCCTCATAGTTTGGGGGACATTAACCTCGGCCGAGATGCGTTATGGGTGCAAGAAAGACTCCGTCACAAGAACAGCCGGTGAGTCTATAGAATTTCAGCTGTTGCCGAGCTAATTTTCCACTTTTCAACCAAGAGTACACACGTTGCTCAACGGATCAATAAATACTATTCTGTGTGCATAACACATGAATTAATGTACACGATACATATTTACTATACGTCGTGAGTTAAACTTCTTCCGGGATATTTGTATTTATGTATATAAAAAAAAGTACTGATCAGGACCTATACTCTCAATGGAAATGTTGAAAAATATTCTTCTTTAAATTTAATATCACGGTGGCAACCTACTTATGAGATAATCGCAAATTGTTAATTGTTAAATTACTGTAACGGAGATCCAAGTGCTTATTAGCGGTCATGGTCTAGTTGCATTACTTGATTTAACACCGCTGTGCACTTGGACTAGCCCAGGCCTGATGTACACGACGACGGTAAATCTCTCCAGTGATTATACTATGATTTGAGAATCACTAAATCAACTATTTTTCCTCTGGTGACTTTTTCACTTTCTTCACTCCAATCTATCAGAGTTAGGTACCTCATCACTCTAGAATTCGAATTTCGATTTATTCGAGTGGATTTTCACTCCGAGCCATTGCAAGAGAGCAAATCCATAGTTTTTAATCCTTCCTTTTAGTCTTCGAATTATATTATGGTTCAAGGTTTGAGGGTATCATCGATTTTCCTTTCCGCTCACCGTCGCGAGGGATACAAAATCTACTCCATCATCCTTTACTGAGTAGAAAGATTTATCTAAATCCCAGCGTCTAGCCGGTAAAGCTGTATTTCCTCGGAGCTCAACGAACACGAATCACTAGAGAAATCTAGTATACGTCCCCGTGGTTTTATTTCTAATCTTGCATCGACCAGATTGGATTTTGAGACTGTTCCTCGGTTAGGTCGAAGCTCACCGTCAGGTTGAATCAGAAATTTAATTAACGTTAGAGCCACTTTCCCACTACGATCCTTTCAACGAAGGGGCTCGCAGTATGCACAGCGCAATAACTATTCCCAGGAGCACATGCTGCCTAATATTTCCACACACGTATCAGACACACGGGTTTCACCTGAGTCTATATGCCATCATACGTAAATTGTATAGTTGTGTTTTCAAGTGTGTAAATTGTAAAAGATTAATTCACTAATTACCGATACGATGAATTGGAATTCATCGTACAAGGAAAAAGGTGGTCCTCCCTTTACAAAATGTATAAGCTACCGCGGGTCTACTTTTACGATAACATGTCAAAAGACGCTCCGTTTATATTTGATGCTTCAATTTCTGAGCGTCACGCTCTTATCGACGGGGTGATCGATTCGCTAAGTTTTTGAGAATCAATCATTGAAGGGTTTTAAGTTTGTCGTACACGAGGTAAGGGTTGAGGGCTCGTGCCTGAATGAACCGGTATTTAAAGCCTCGACTATGCTGAACTCTGGCTCAATTTACTTCAGGAGCAAAGAGGGGAACAGGAACAAGCAATTTGCATGGGCTTTGAATAACAATGATGATTTTGGTAAGCCCCGTCCAGCGGAAGACAAGGATGTCTTCTGTAGGCAAATTGTGACTAAGTATAATGTGTAATCCAGATTCTAGACTCTGAAATAATAGCAACAAAACGTTCCGGTGATACCTGCACTCATTACTGAGTACTCATTTGTCACGTTTAGCCAGCTAAATAAACATATTGCGGTAACGACCGTAAAAAAGTGTATATCCCATAAATGACAGCCCCGATATAACACACGAGCACAATCGTATGAAATGTACCACGGGTTCGGGAGCAGCTGCGCCTGATGGAAATAGTTTTCGTTGAGATAGTTTGTTACAGTAATTTCACCTGCCAGGAAAGTTTGTTCCATGTGTAGCTCGAGAAATTCTTACAATAAACATTTTATTAGCCTCCTTAATGTCGGGAGGGAAGAGTTCTTTCGTGCAGATACTGCAGTACGACTCGACGCGACCGAGTGTTAAAAAAGTAACCTGATTACTTTTTTCCTATACTGAATAATATTTGATGGCTGATGAACAAGTACTGAAATTAGCAAATCTACTTTCCCCAATTGTGTGAATTCAGAATGAACACCATAGCGCAGCCAGTACAGTCACATTCCACGTGACAGTGTCGATGGTAGGGGTTGTCAGGGTACCGGAACGCCGGATATCCGTTCGAGAGCTAGTAACATTCTACAAAATCACGGTACTATGGGTCCACATGCGTTCGTATGGAATGGGCTACTATGGCCACACATGAATCCACTTTATCAATTGTATTCGCGTTTTCATGCGCGCGAAAGAGGAAGAGAATAGAATGTACAGAAAGAGAGAAGAGATACGAGGTGGCCACGGACCGCAGAATTCTGTTACAGTCGGTAGTTGGAATGGTGAAATTGCCGGGAGATGTGTGATCGCGATGTTTTCAATAAAAATTGTATATTGCCAAGTGACAATGGAGTTTTCTGACGCCACTGACGAAAGGTTATTGATTCTATCGAGCTATAATTACTTTACGCGCCATGTATAAAAATGCGTTTCGACTTCCCCTCTTGTAGTATTATACACATGGCACCTTTTCTTTTTTCTTCATCTGTCTTCCAAAAGCCTCTAATCGAGGTATAATTGCAAGAAACATACGTTTCGTCGCGGTAATTAACGTTTCCTTGTGAAGTCATTTGAATTCAGTCAAACGGTGTAATTGTGCCTGATTCGCTAACAAGTTCTCCGTTACTTTATTGCCTTTCAATTATCTCCCTTAAAGCTTATAACGAGAGTATACAAATACGATGGCAAAACTGTGTATGACCAATAGGTAAAACAATTTTTGTGTACTTTCGACACGGTATCGAATGATAAGTTCATAGATCAACTGACCTCGCTAAATACGCACTGCTATCATCACTCAGAGACTAGAGTAATTTTCAATATTGCAAGTGGTAATCACTGCCCGCTATGAGCGTAGAGCCATTACCTGGTGCGAATCGATACGGTAAATTATGGACCCAATATTGCGGCCGGAGGATGACGCAGATAATATTGTCAGATGGTTCCAATATTCGAATCTACGTTTCTCATGCTGACCATATTCTGATGCTTCGTATTTCATCACTTTTCTATTTCACACCGCGAGGAAAGTATCCGAGGTGTAAAGTAATCGATGTGTGATAAGATCGATGGCACACCACATGTATAACGTCATATTAATGAAATGCGACGTGTCGGTGAGAATCAAGAGAATTTATTATGTCGAGACGTGATTCGATGCCGCGATGAGTCGTTTTTTTTATTCTGGATCCTCACTTTCGTGATTTGACCTTGAACCCGTGAAGCCCGTATGGAAGGTGAATCTGAGGCCATAACGTTCGTTTACGGACAATGTAATCTGTGGCCTTGTGGTTTCGTTACTTCACACGAGATCTTCCTAGCAATTAGATATCAAAGGAAGAAATATCTCATCACACCTCCAACGCGGAGCACAACTTCTCTGAAATAACTTACGTCAAGTCGGCTGCGGGAACACGGATGCAAATTGAATCATTGTTGTGTAACTTCCGACTGTCTGTTTCATGGTCATAATTCGAAAAAATAATCACCTACAAGTATTACTTTTCAATCTTCAAACAGTGACTCGTAACCATTTTCTTTTATCGATCTCTGAAATAGGTTGCGAATGTCATGCTGCTACTTTTCAGGACCCAAAATAAAAGCACCTAAATGTCCAATTTTGTTAGCGATCTCACCTGTTCAGCTCAGACCCTCAAATCCCAAGGGTCACAATATTAAAAACTGTCTGCTACATCGTCTGAAATATCATTTTTACGGCACAGGCATTAAAAAGTCACTTTTCGACGCCTGTTTTCGTTCCGGCAAGTGGCACTTTATACCGCTAAGTTCAAAGTGGCGGTATAAAGTCTTTATTCCGCAACTTTGATGCGCAGTTCGAAGTGCGCATGTCAAAGTTGCGGAATAAAGTCTTTATACCGCAGGTTACCCCCTCTCTATACGCAGTTCGTGCGGAACTCAACTGGCGTCAAAGTGACCATTAATGCCTTTTCCGTAAAAAATATTGTATGGGGCGTGCGCAGAAAGTAACTGTTCAGCAAGGTTATGTTTTTAGTACTCGCCGTTGCTTCACAAGGCTCGCCAGGTAAAACCAACGGCTCGTACGGAAAAGAATAAACAGTTACTTTCTGCGCATGCCACATAAATATCTATTGGCCGAAGAAAGTCAATATCAGTCCCGCAGACATTGCCGAATCACTGGCTCCCTCCTTGTTTCAAGGTTTCAATTAGATCAGTATAAACAGCTTCCGTAAATCGCTGAATCAAGGATCTGGATCTAGATCTTACATCACTTGTTTGTACACCTACACTAGCATCACGAGTTTCATTCGCCTCGGGGGTTCTCTTCCAATAATCCCATCACGTAAGTTTGGCTGTTTTCGAAATCCTTTTGGTAACTTTTTTTTCCCCGAAAAATACGATCTTATTTGTCTTTGAATTTAGCACGGAGAGTTGTCCGAATGTGTCACTAATTAGAATGTGAAAAAAATATCCGCCGAACAAACACGTCCACTAATTATTCTAGCCTCATGTAACTATGTAATCTTGCGTTTCTCACAAAAATACAATCACTTTTCGCTAATTGCATATCGCCAATATAGTCACTTGTCATAAACAAGCGGATCCAATGAGAGTAACACGCGTGAAAGTGACCCGCGATTCATCAACGAGATAAAAGCATAAGAAAGCTAATTAAAAGTCCTAAGTGCCTGTTTTTAAATAGGTTCTCTCATTTTTTTTACACCTCAATTTAAAGTCTCGGGTTAAGGACTGAATCAGTTAACCCTTTCGCTCTCAAGACAACGTTAAAATTTTACTTTCACTCGAGTTTAGACACTGACAATTTTTCCAGAGGCAGTCTAATTGTTAATTAGTAATCACCCAACAGAAGAATGATACCTCCAGGTCCGCCATGTTTTAAAAACTTTTTTCAAAATAATTTTACACCGGAACTGCCCCCCCACCCTCTCTGAACGACAGCTGCATTTCCTGCTCGTGATTCACGTGCCCGGATCACCGGTCGACGAACATGAGGTCAGGAATACGCAATCATACACACCTGCGGAGGCCCCCCCCCTCATTGGACACGAAGGAAACGAGTAGGGCAATCAAGCAGGGGCGCTGCGGCGCCCCACGCGCGGTTTTGTACTTTATAGGTACTTTGATTATCCATTTAGTACCCGACTCTCGTGGAGTTAGGATAACATTTTTTATAGTTCAGAGGCCCGTTAGTATCGTGCGATTATGGATTAGATCACCAAAATCCTGTGTAGCTACGCGCAAAATGTCCTGTGTTCATTTTTGCATGAATATCTGGACCATACATCGTGATATGTGACTCGAAGAGTGTGAATAATTCATTCAATTTGGTCCGAAAAATTTTCAATCGTAAATTCATGTATGGATCTTTGGCTGTGATTCAATTCAATTCGGAAATGGTATGTAAAATTGATACGAATGTATGTAAAAATTGTCGAATTATTTGATACAGATAAATTTTCTTTTCTTACATATAATTTCTGTTGCTGTTCCATTTCGTAGTTTTGTGTGTATCGTGTTTCTGTCATGTTAGTAAGAGATAGCAGGATAACACAAGTTCAGGTTTGTTAGTTAAATAATTTAGCAATGCATGTAAGAGGGTGGATATAATATACGTAAGGGGGGTTTATATGATGAAATATATTTACATACACTTTCTACAGTGTTTTTTGGTCTTAAAATCCTTGAGATTCTCCATCCGTTTGGTCCATTCTGTAAATAAGCAAAGCGAAATAATAATAACAAAAATCAAACTTTTAATTTTAAGCAGAGTATAAAATGAGAATTTCACACATTAAAAGAAAAAAAAGATATTAATTTTAAAGTATAAAACAAACGAATAACACACATAGTATAAGCGAAGCAATGAAAAAATATACGCATAAAAGAAATGAATAGTTTCTGAAAAGTATTTGAAAATATTCACACCATTTTTCAAAAATCGTGTATCCATAATCTTACATGGTGGAAGAAGAAGAAGAAGAAGAAGAAGATCTTCTTCTTTATTCAAAGTGAATTCTTTTCGAGGGTTGACACTCCGTCAGTCTTCACAGGAGCGAGTTCTATAATACTTGAATCAATGAAAGTGCATTGAATAATGCATGTCGTGAATGAAGAGTACGGTTATCTAGCTATAGCTCAAGACACGCTTCCCAAATATGGTCAAACGGAGGATTATCACTGGCCAGAAATCAGTGCGACTTTATCAGTCAATTAAATTCAGCAGACGATTGAACTTTATTTCATCTTTTACTCTTTAACACAGAGAAAAACGATCAATACTCTGTCTTGTATCGGTACCTGGATATTCCTCCGTTTTGAATATTCTAATTGGCACTTCCAGTTATCGACACGATTGAACCCTCCGAGTTTCCACAATTTTAAATTAATGGTATACCAAACACTTCTGGATTATTCAATGACAGAAATAAGTTGCTACAGTATTGGCTTTTTAAACTAACAAAAAGAATATTTGAAAAACTTTTTCACCTCTGGTCATCAAAATATCTAAAAAATATCAAAATGTATACATTTCAAGAGAATTAAAGTTTTCCAGAAATGAATTTTCTCCAAACGTTCAATCGCAATGACGTCACGGACTCAATAAATACTTGAATTATTCCATTAATAAAAACCCCCGACCTCTGCCCTGACTAAATTTCAATGAAAATTAATTTTCATGTAAAAAGCCACATAGATCAACGACAGGATTCCTTTTTGCAAAAAGTTCCCTCGATTTTTCCTGACCAGTGTCGACTGTAGGAAAGAAAAACTCATTTTCAATGTACTTGGCGTTCTCTTGATAATAGACTTTCATATTTTCAAGACGGTCTTAAGTTTATCTCTTCACCAATTTAGAAGTCTGTAATGAATTGTTTCAAGACCGTTTTAAAAATATGTTCTGACTACGAATAACGATCCTCAATCGTTTGAAAAATCGCGTAAATGGAAATTTTTCGAATCTAATTCCTAGAAAGGTGCTCCTAGTCTTGTGATACGGTTATTTGTCGCTCTCTTAGTTAGCTCTCAGATATTTGTCTACCGAGCTCGTTATCATCTCTTACGTGCTTATCCGTCTCTGCGAATACGCGTTGATGGAATAGAATATGTTAAAGAGTCTGGGCTGACGTGCGAATTAATTTAGCCTTTCAATTGTTGACATTTTGCGAGTTCCTCGAGGTACAAACTTCAAGTCGTGAAATCACGTTCCCATTTTTAAGTACCTTAGCACAGCTTTTTTTTTAATCAACACATTATTCAACGGTAGAAAAAAAAGAATATCTCTCACGTGCGCCATAACCGTGTCAAGGAAGTTCATTCATTTTATATCGTCAGTCCCAGAACCAAACCCATGAGACAACCAGGGACGAAATTTGGAGGCTCTTTATGGAGGCTTTGGAGGCTTTTATATCTACGAATACGGCTTGAAAAACTTCGTCCAATGATTGAAGCATCTGACGCTCCAGGCGGTTGAGATTTTAATGGTTTTTTTTTCTTCGCTTCTCTGCGGGGAGTCGGACTGATCAACGGTCTTAATTACGCGGTATTATATTGATACTACGAGAAATATTGATCGAATTGATCGAAAATATCTAGTCTTCGATTTTTTTCTGATGCTAACAAACTTTCAAACTTCAGTTCGACATATTGAAAATTATACGAGTTATCCATTTTTGCTGTGAAGCTGAATAACTTTGACAGTCCTGAATACTTTTGCATTAATGAGGGTGTCGAATTTCTTAATATTTTGCTTCGTGTCGAATCTGAAGAAGGAAAATGAAAGAAAGGACGAAAAGAAGTATGCGGTGGTCATCCTGTAGTCGGTTAACAAAATTGGTGTTTTATTTTTCCTGGATTTTAGGACAACTGCGAGAATAAACCGCGGCGTCATTGTCACGGTCTGAGTCTTACAAGGGCTTCCTTCCTTTCAGTTGACTGCTGATTTCTAATGGACAAATTACATTGATAATAACCGAAGTAATAAATGGTCGGTTATTTTGTCCGGACTGAGACAACTGAGACACAGAAGTTAACCCAGCCTTGTTCTGCTTGAAATAATCCTTCAGCCTTGACATACTACGTGTTTTACTTGGCAAAATGTACATACATATATATACTATACAAATTCACGAAACGCATGAATTAAAACAATAGGACCCAGAACTTTGAGTATGCTGTAGGTACTTATGATGTCCTACTTTGAAAACGAGAAGGTATCATTCAGCACGGTAGTTTTTATCCTCGTTCGTTTTCAAAACCAGTTCATAAAACTCGTATAACAATTCATGATGACGGAAAATTCGAGCTTTTTTTTTACACAATCAATCGGCTTATCAAGAACTGCATTGAAATTGCATCAAGGTTTTATTTTATCAATCAATTTTCACGGGTAACTAACACCGACGCAACATCTCGAATTCAATTGGCTTTGATTCGCTCAGTGGATCGATAATCAATTCTGAACATTTGAAAAACAATTGAAAGAGGAAACAAAATCTGAAGGCATTAGTCTATTTTCTATTAAAAAAAACTTTTGCAAAATCGGTGAAGGTTTAATTTCGCTTTTGAGAAATTGAAGAATCTTGACTCGTGCCTGAGATACGGTTCTCGAAGAGATTTTATTAACGTTTTGAATTGGCGATGAAGTTGTATTCAGAAATTTCGCGATTGTTTCAGCAATTCGCGATTGAAAAATAATAATCGAAATAAAATTCTATCCAGACGAATCAAGTGCAGCAGCCACGTACTGCAGACAATAGTTGCAATCAAGAGTCCGGAGATTTCCGGTAGAGGCAAACACCGACGCAGTTACTTCCGTAGGTCATAAAATTCATTCTACGATCCTACCTTATAACAGTGGAGTTATGGCGCCTGCAGCTATGACCCGCAATTTTACTCCAAAGCGAAAGAAAGAAGAGCAGTCTATCTCACCATCTTGATCAACTGTCCATTTACACTCTTACTTTCAAAATCACAAAATCTCTTCTACCAACACATGTGAGAATGTGGAACATGCTGACCTATGACTTCGTAGATCTTCCCGTGTTGCCTAATTCTTTGGTGTAATAGACTGACCAATACTGCGTCATGAGATTGCAATAACGTCCGAGGAGAGACCAGACTCACACTCACACTGAAATTAACATCCTAATATGACACGTGAACATGTCTGCAGTGGGAATATCGTGTACACGCGGTACCGCGCCGTGACGTCACATCAAGTCAAGGTACACACTCCTCCTCCAGCGATTGAGAGGTTGGCTTCATAGTCTGCAGGGGCCGAAGGTGGGCACTCGTTTAGCTGCTAGTAACAGGTGTACTTGTTCTAAGTAAGACGCTACGTGTCTCGTGTATGACGTTGTACTACGGTGGTTAAGTGTGCTTTTGGCTGAGCTTAAGCTCAACTCAAGATAAGACTTGTTCAGCTTTGAGGTTTGTCACTTTGACGTAGAGAGGATTCTAAGTGCTACCTAAGGGTAGATATACACCTGAACAAGGTTTAAGTGCGTTCCGGAGTTTGCAGATCCTTTCGTGAGTGTTCATCATTTTATTTCACAAACTCTGTGAGTGTCGAGTTGATCCCGATTTTGGTCGAGCTTATCGAAATCGTTGAATATATGAAAAAAGTTTCTGTATGTCTTATGAGAGTTTTTGAACCAGTAGTATTTTGTTCCGGGCCTTTTTATGGTAAAGAAATAAAACTCCGTTCACCCAGCACGCGGCGTTTTTTTTATCTAAAACAAGCGTGACCGCGCTTTTTTCTCAACTACTTACCTGTGTTTATCGCGCGGTCTCTCATCTTACTTTATCCTACTTTTTTTTCTCTCTCCCTCTTTAGGTCTTGTAATTTTCTTGCCACTTTGGCCTCACTAAGTCATTTTAGATGAACGTGTCGTTTAGCCTCAATGAATTTTATGCACTATCTAAACAAGATGTTAATTCGCAATGGATAATTGACGCGAAATCTTCTTCAAGGCTGCCTGAAGAGTTTTGTTTTCGCTTTCTTCTAAAACGGAACTCGAGCTCTTCTCTCCCTTCGTCAATCACATAAATGAATCACGAAGTATGAAGAAGTAATTCTGCAAATTGGGTTTCGTAAGTTTATATCGCTAGATTGCCATCCGCGTTAATTTAAATCCTGATTGCGATTACGCGAAATATAATCAAACCGTCGAAAATGTTATTACCAATTTTCTATTATTCCATCAAGGGTGTCGATTGTACGAAGGGACTGTGAACCTCATAGTATAGGATGTGAATAACTCGATGTTCAGAATGCGAAACTCCTGTATGCCGGATGAATTCACCGCTTCCGGTTTTCGCCGAGTGGATATCGATATACGCAAACCACTTTCTCACATTTTTTTTCATTCGCGATTGTCCTTTTCCCACAGGGGTAGTGTTGACAGACACAGAATCGATTTACCCACATGTCTATGATCGACACTTACATGGAGCCAAATTATTTACTGTTTTCAACTAATATATCGGAAAGATGATAGATTAATTTTCCGCGGGACACAGATCAAATATTTATTCGTTTCGCAAGATGTGTCATCTCACGTTGTTAGCGTATCGTACAAATGATGTAAGACACAGAATTGTAGAGTAGACTATAACAAGCCTCAAAGAAAATTTGTCTTTGTAGAGTGAAGACAAGAAAAGATGTTAGGTTAGGTGTATAATAAAAAAAAGGTTACTTTTTATTACACCGTCAATTAGCCAGTCGAGATAACACAGTTCCATTTATGCTCTACAAGATCCCTCCTTTTCCTCGAATATTTTTCTTTCTCATAAAATCGTATTATATCTGAAACTTGAATTTCTCTACTCTGTAGCTGAGTAAAATTTTCACTTGAGTTACTTCAATCCCATCTCCTGGCCTTATTAAAGCCCGTGGATTTATCGAATCAACGCCTCTTTCCACGGAAGAGACTATATACATGTATATTTGCACAGATAGTTAGTTATCCCCAGGGTTGATTTCTCCGAACGTGATATTTGCTTTTCACACATAGAAAACATGTTATGCGAAGGCGTCGAGATCTCTGATAAACCGCAATTGTTTTCTTTTCAAGTTCCAAGTTATTCCACACATCGAAAAGTTTCTAGCCTGAGGCAGGATAGAGTGATCGTTGGAAATGAAGCCTTCCGTCACAGTGAGAAATTAGCGAGCCGCGTAAATTAGTATGTTAATTTTCTGACAAAACTCGCGACTGAGTAATCTGCAAAAAATATTCCGTCAAATTTTCTCGAAGCACGAGTTGATTCACGGTTCGCTTATCATCCGAGGAGATCTGTTACTCGTATATAGTACCAAAGTACACGAATACAGGCTCAAGCATCGTCGGTAGTACGTATGCGAAACCGGGAACCAAGAGCTTTGAGCGTCACAGATAAGTGAGAAGATATATAAAGTTACGTAATCCGTTTCCTGATCGTTACTTTGGACACCCGCGCATAAGTTTTGTGCCACCTGAAGTCTGCACTTATTAACTTTTCTTTTTTGTTCTTTCATTACATTCAGCCAAGGCTAAAACGTCTGATGATGTTTGTTAGATTTTTACGTCTAGTTCAGATCATCATTCTTGAATGAATCATCTATATAAGTGGTATTAAAACGGTCGCGAATCTTGCGTCATGTAAATTGATCCGATCCTTTTTATCATGTAATCCTAAACAACGAGAAATCTGCAATATGTGACCGTATCGAAATGCATCCGTTCAACGAAATCGAACGGAAGAAAATAGAATTGAAATGAAATTTTTTGTTTTACGTTTCAATATTCACCAGAGATTCGCTTATGCAACGAATCATTGAGAATAACAGAGTTCGATCGGCTACGCTTTTATTTTTTCGTCGCTATAATAAAAAGTTCCACTGGCTTGACGCCGCTTGTGTACCGCAAATGACGTTCTTTCATCTCACCTTTTTGCTAATTGCCCATTCACCTGACACAACAACATAATAATATTGTTCTTTTTTTTTTACGATAGCGACAAAAGCCTTGAATAATCTGACCATGCATAAAATCCGAAGCGCAAAAAATACGTTGGTTGGTGCAAGTTGCACGTACAAGATCTATAAATGAGGAAGAATCTTTGCTCTTGGTGAATACCACAGAAGTCGAATGTGTTGGACTGAAAGAGAATGCAATTTATTTCAATCTCGAGACACGGCCTTCGCGCAAAGTTATTAACCATTAACGATTCTCTCTTTCATCTTCTTACCAGTCAACAAAAGGAGAACCTAATATCTTCCCAAAAGCTCACGTGATACCTTGGCTCTACCACATTACCCAATCCAGACACGTACGCTGATCCGGAAACAATTTCACCAGAACAATTTCGTAGGCTGTTCCGTGGTAGCATATACCTGAATCCGAAAGACTCTCATTGGTTCCTAGGGCGCTAGTTTCGTTCCGCAGAAAATAATGGAGTTCTGAGGTAATCGATGGTGTCAGTTATCAATAGCCATCTAGCCTCGTTACAAATGGGGAAATTATGATTTTTGAGGCCTGTGTGATTATCTCAATTTCTTTATTTTCCACACTGGTTAGAAATGAGGCACTTTCCGCACTAGTGACACAATATGCTGTTTCAAGTCTTGACCACGTCTTTCTGAACGGGATGCGGAAGTCTCCTCTGATTTGTACACTGTTCATGAATCACGTCGTTCCCGATAAAGACATAAATGTCTGTTCTGCAAGCCAGATTCTGTTTTATTGTTAGATCGGATCGCAAACGTACACGTTTAGAATCTCGCTTTATTTCCTTACATCACTTTCCAAACGAACCGTGGAGCGAGTATCGAAACAGTGGAGGGTTATCTCTCTTGGCAGATCGAGTGTACGAGCTCGTCTCTCGATCGATGAAACGATAAGTAGAAAACTTGGGATGTGTTTTCCGTCCTTTGGCACATGAGGGACCACTTTGATCTTTGGCAATACGGTATCGGCTTCGATCTACACTCGGTCCGTGGACAGTATAAGTGCCAGAAATAAACAGGTGCAGAGGAACGTTGCGGTGATCGGGAAACTATTCTATACCTTAGTATGTGCTCTGCTTAAGTACACATTATATACGTGCCATTTGTCGTATCACATGTGTGCTCGTTTCCGTTGAACAAGGAACCTCCTAACGACTTACAAACGTCTATTTTAGAACGACGTTAACGTATCCCGCGTGTAGTACGTTCTTAGACTTGAAATAGGGTAGTTTCAGTTATTATTCTTTTTTTTATGACAGTTGTTCTCAGACGCTCGCATTCCTCTGAATATCATTGCTATGAAAAAACATTCATCTAAGAAGAAGAAACTCTTCAATATTTCGTCGAATATCTCAGCTTTGTACTACGCACTTTTTTATAGCTGACACGAGGCCAGATAGGAGACTGTGAATGAAAAAAAATTGTGATAAAAATATCAGGGAGTGCTCCCAGCGGAGCCAAAAGACACACCCTCGGTCGTTCAACTGGTCACAAGGGCGCGATTCCGTTGCGTTATTATTTATGTCTAGTGACCATAAGCCTCATAAAATGTGGAGTGAATGGGAGTAGACGGATACTGCAGCATCTGAGTTTCTCGAAACGTGATAATCCAACGATGATGCACGATGTGATCGGGAACTGTAAGTGATACAGTCATTTCCGGACTGGGTTTGAAAGACTTCCAGTTGAAAGCACAAGTTGTGGCTACGGTTCGCCACAGGCATTACATATGGTCAGGATATTTCATTACCATGATAACTTTCGCTACAAGTTTAAGTTTAAGTTTAAGTTTGTGAAATTGAGGGTAGAGAAACTTGCGGTTTACCACATCTGGGCAAATATGCATGTGAACTTTGTACGTATGTGTGATAACGCTCAAACCGCGACAGAGGTCGTTGTGCTAATTATGACAATCATATGTTCTGGCCTGACTTTGGAGTGAGTTTCATTTCACTATCCACTCAACTCGGAGTCTGGAAGACGTGAGACTTCAAGAAAAAAAAATCAATGCATCTGTCGTCTAACAATTTTTACCTTTCCAATCTAAGTTGTCTAGTTTAACAACGTCAAATGCAAAGTAGTACCTGGAGCCGGTGTAAATTGCTTATCTTAGCACTGGGCCAGTGATGTAATAAAGTTTTCAAACGACTTCAGACCCCAGTGAAATGGGAAAGCCGATTTAATGAATTTCAATTTTTTTTTTGCTTCTCAAACTGTTTAAAATTCAAATTCTCAGCGTTTATATTTCCCCAAGTTTACTTTATCTCTGATGTATAAAAAAAAACTTTAGCAATTCTAGCGACACCTTTCCCATTAGCAGCTGATTAATGTTTCGTGATTACGTTAACTAGTGTACCATGCAGAGAGGGAACTAGCCACCATGAACATCCCGGAGGTCCATCGTCGTCGTCAGGTGGATCAAGAGACCAGCAGAAGTTACTAAAGCGGACTAAAAGTTTGGCTGTAATATCAGAGGAGAATAGAGCCGCGGGTAACACCAGCAGGGGACAACCGGTGAATTATCACAGACTCGGTGAACCGGCGTTGTCCGACGCTTTCAGAAGACAACAGCTCATACCCAGAGCGAAACTGATCAATCGACATTCCCTGAAGGATAGGTGAGTGCAGTTTTACGCTATTTCAATCACATATACTTCTGCCATGAATAAAAGTCCCCTTAGTACCTCTCAACTCTGGTCACATCTTATCTTTCGCGGTATCAAAGGGTTAAAATTTATCCCAACAACCCGGACTTCGGGGTCTTGTTTGGATCATGATATACCAGTCAAAGCAGAGAATAGTCTCGAGTTAGCCTTTCTGTTCAGTTGTGGCGAGGTTGAAATAACTTAGAATAGTAGATATTTCGGTCCGAATAACCGTTCCGAGTCTGAGATAATAAACCGTTGTTTTAATCAGCCAGAATCATGCAATAAGAGTAACAGGGTGATGACAGTGATGACACACGTAGACTACAAAAGAGATGGCAAGTTATTATCTGCCAGCTGTTGAAGTCATTCCGAGTTACGTCATCGTCGCGAAGACTGATTGTGCCAAATGCAGTTGGAGAGATAAAGTTCTTCACGATCTTGTGTATAGCTACTTGTGTTTAATTTCATTTTCACACGAAATCCTCTTAGAGGTAATCCTTTGAAGCCTAATGACATCCCCGTCCTATTTGATGCATTTTCGGTGTCTGGAGGTCAAAAGTATGAAATTTAGATCTTATTGGAAATAAAAATCGTGAATTCAATTGTTTTTCGATTCCCTGACGGTATAAAATCTGTAACGTATTACACAGGCTGTATTTTATTTTTGATGAAATGTGGAAACCTGTCCTCATTTTAGTAACCAGTACGTGGAAAAACTGTCTGACTGAATTTTCAGTGTTGTCTTACTTTCTCGGTTCATGAACGCATTTCCTACAAAATAGCCCGAAGGTCCGACGTGTTGAGGAGGTTGATTGGTGATAAAGTTAAAAAGCTCAAGTTTGCGTCTTGTTTGTTGTTCGGAACACGAAATAGACGTTGATTAAACTCTGTTCACCTTTTGGGGTATAAAAGAATTTATAGTTCGAAAAAATATCTTCCACAGTTTTCAATGCAAATATAAGAGGGAACGAAACCGCTTTGAACCGTTCCGATCGTCGGTGATGCGTTAGTTTAGATTATAAACGGCACTGCATAGGGGATTCACTTTGACATCGTTGTCATTGGCAGAATTCTCTCCCTCGTCGGACACGTTGCGTCGGTTAAAAGCAATACCTTGTTCCACAGTATCGACCCGTGGCACACCCCGAGCTTAATACTATCTTATAGCGAATCTATTTCAGTGTCGACCGTAAAACTTGATGAACACGTTAGAATTTTCTTCCGAAACATTTAAATTCCGTCAGCGGAAGCGACCAAGTTCCATTTTCTGATATAACTTAGGTTCCTAATTACCTTGATGCTCCTCAAAGGATGCAGCGACGCTGAAATATCGAATTATGTAACGAGACTCGACCAGAGTTGGGATTTTGGAACATTCATGTCTCGTATTCCCCGAAATTTCTCAGTGTTACCAGTTTTCGTAATTTCAGACTCTCAAAAAGCCAACAGCACCTCAGCGATTCGTTTGAAGTGTCAAATCCTCGGGTCAGTCGGTCACGTTTCACCTCCGACACGTATTCGGTCTCCGATCCTCACGTTTCGCTGCCAAATTTTGTGCAGCAAAATTCGCGCCACCATAAACCGGATCAACTAAATATCCTCGAGTGGCCCGAGGCCCCAAAACGATATCAGAGTGTGCAGAATTTGGAAAACGTTTCCGGACTCGTTGACGTCGTAGAGGAAAATTGGTCCAGCGAGGGTAACCGGAGTATAGATTGTATCTACACGCAGGTAATTTGCTTCGATTCGCTCATCCTCCCCTCGACTTTTTACCCAATTTTACCAAATCCCGCTGTTACAGGTCAAACGGAAACGGAAGGAGCACAGAAGTCTGGACAGCGTTCTTTTCGAGGACGATAAAGAATTGGAATACTTCAACGTTTTGGATCTTTTACCGCTTTCCAACGTACGTTTACAATTCGACGATAGAACCGTATCCAATAACAGTTCTGGCAGAAATAGAGACTCGAATTTTGACTCCTTCGAGAGAAACCTTTACCGCTACGAAAGGGCCGAGACCGTAGAAGGTAACAGGGAACTCAACTTCGACGAGCCCAAAGGCAACGTCGATAATTCTTATCTACGAGGTGACGGACTCGATCCGGACATTGCAGAGGCGTTGAACGAGTCGAAGATAGAAGAAGTGAGCGTCTCAACCTCGAAGAGTGCCAGGAGCGATTTTAAGAATCGCAAAACCGACTCGTCGAGGTCCAAAAAAGACAAGATATACAAATCTAGAACCGATCGAGAGGCGAGGGGTCGGATTAATGAAGGTTTTTACTTCAAGGAGAAAAAGGAGCGCGTGCTAATCCTCGACTCTGACGATGATAAATTCAGGGCTGACGTAGCGCTTGTGACACCAGCCGAAAATTACAACAGGGTAGAAGAGGCGGAGGACTGTAAATCGATTTGGATATCAGACTCTGAAGATCCTGAAGAAATGTCGCGAAGACCTCAGGTGCTCAAGGTCATCGATAATGACGTTACCAAGCGTAACCGAAATTCTGTTATCGAGACCCTAGACGTGACTGAGGCGATTGATTCCGCGAAACAAATGAACCAAGACTCGACAATCGACTCAAACGATTCTGGCAACGACTCCAAAGCCATGGACGAAAAGCCGGTCCTACCACAAGAAGAAATTCACGTCGAAAAGGTGAAAAACTTCTTCGAAACAAAGTGCAAAGGCGATGTCGCGCCCGAGCAATCCGGAGGAAAATTCGAGAGGATCACCAGCATGTTCGGAAAGGCTTGCAACGCGGTCAAAGGGAGTCTCGGATTCGAGGCGAGGTCGGAAAGTTCCGACCTGGGATTGGGATCGGACTCCGGAAGCGACACCAGGAGACAGTCGATGGACGGCGTTGACGAGGTCGAAGAGACCAACGAGACTCCAAAAGCGGGTGAAGAGACCGATAAGAACCACTCGGCCTTGTCAAGATCGTTCAGCTGCGTTGACCCCGCGAAGAACGAGATCGGCCCGGAGTTCGACCACATTCGGTACAAGGTAATGAAGTCGGATCTATTCAGCAAGAACATGTTCGGCAGCATGAAGAACGACCAGGCATTCGACGGACTGATGCAGTACTTGCAGGAATACTCCTTCCACGATCTCCTCGTCGACAACAACGTCGTGATAATCGAACCGGTCCGCGCGGAAGCTGTGGAGCGAAGGTGTCCGGCACCAGCTAGGAACAACGGAAAGACCAAGTCCCCGTCCTGCAGGGTAGCCGGAGCGATCCAGAAGAAATCACAGCACACGACAGAGGCGGAGAAGAATAGCGAAAACCTTCAGCCAAAGAGCCCGAAGACGCAGACAAGCCTCAGACGCCACTTCTTCTATCACCCGATCAGGGTCAACAGGGAACTGATAGACGACGAGCTCCCGGACCCCGACACCGTCAGGAACGTCAGGAAGATGTTCGAGGGAACATTGAAACTGAAAACGCCGGATGCATCCTTGACGAGGGATTGCCAGACCAGGAAGACGGTCAGCATGAAGGACCTCAGGCGGATCGACGACAGTTTCGAAGCAGAGAAGACCGACGAGTCCAGGAGCTCGAGCAGGAACAAGGACACCATTCCGTTCGAAGGGCGTGATAAATCGGCGGACCTGAATAAGGACGGCGCTGAAAGCCCGAGGAGCGAATCTAAGACCAGGATTATCGCCCAAGCCTTCGAGGCAAGGAGCGGTCAGACCTCGCCCAGCGACAGTGGACTCTCTAAACACAGAGGTAACAAGTACCTCCATAACTGGGACGCTGGTAGCGTGAGCAGCGGAGTGTCCAGCGATTATCCAGACACGGATCCGGGGAGCGGAGCGCAGTGCACCTCCTCCGAAGACGAGGACGAGGCGCAGCATGACGACGATGTTGATAAGGGACCAGGGCATTTCGTGTCCCAGGACGTCCTCAAGAAGATAAGAGAGTGTGGCACCTCGGTGACTTACTACGGTGGCAAGGTCGTCAACACCTGTAACAGCCCTTTGATATCGCCGCCGATAACGGGTAAAATAATGAGGGAGATAATGAAGAATAAACCGAAGAGCCAAGAGGCATCGAAGGACTACGTCAAATTCAGATTGGTCAAGAGCAACTCCTGCGACAGTAGACTCGAGCTGGCCGGAAGAGTCGTGGAGTCGAGTAAACGTGACAAGTTTCTCAAAAAGACCAGCGAGACGAATATGAGGACGGAGTACCCGGCCAAATCGGATCTCAGAAAGTGCCCGATCATGGAGAGTCTAAATGTAGAAATTGTGGCTAACGATGAAATTGTAGAACCGGAAATAAAAAAGGAACCGCCGATCGTCATTGGCCTGGAGCCAAAGAAAGAGGAGATTAAAGAACCGGAAATATTCAGGGCTGACTTCAAGTTAGGAAAATTGGAGGACACCAAGTGCTACGCGAACAAGTTTAGCAATAGCTCGTTCAAACAGTGGCAAGTCAATGATAAGATCGAAGATAATAAATGCAATTTTGGGGATATTGATTTTGAAGAATTTGAAGTACTCGAAGACAGTCTCAACATGAATGTTAAAAAGGATTGAAAATATGTCAAAATTGAACGGTATAATTCATTTTTGCACGTACCGCGAAGTGCAATATTGTATGTAGGTATCAAACGTTTTATGATATACGTACGTCGTTAAAAGTATCGGAGATGAGAAAGAACCCAATATATCTATGCTCGTAAATTTAGTGAGGCACTGTGCATAAGTCATATACAATAATCGTAGCTAAGATAGATCCAAAAAAATGTCAATTCTCTGACGTAGAATTGTTTATTATTTATTATGTATAAAAAATTCCGAAGAAATAAAAACCAAATCAGTCAAATTTATAACAATTCTTACCTCAATTGTGGTACTGGAAGAAATAAAAATAAAATCATCGACTACCTGACTGTATAAAGTCGTTGAAGCATATAATAACCCTGCAAATATTGATTTCAAGTGGTTGTGGCTCTCCTGGCTAAACGAGAAGGTGAAATTCAGCCCCCCCAGAGACTCGAAGCTCTAAAAAATGGTCTGGGCTGAAGGCTCTGAGGGGCCTCAGATATATTTCTGTGCAAAAACCCAAAGCCATCATGTTTTATCTATAGGGTCACATTTTTCCCGGAATCCACACACCGATAGCCTACTACAAGATCGATCTATCGAATAACTGAACAGTTCGCAGAGCCTCGGGATACAAGATAGGAACGTAAGGAATGCAGTAATAAAGTTACTGAGAGTTTAGGTCGTAGTTCGCAGCAATACGTCAATGCTGACGTGTGGAAACTAGGAAAAAGGAAACAAAAGTTTGAAACTAGCAGTTTGTACCTACGTTTGAATAAAACAGCGCTTTGCCCCAGATTCCGAAACGGTTCGGTCAACAGAATACGAAGATTTTCAAACAAAGACAAGATTTAAATCCGATTTTTCGAGAAGATGAAAGAAACCAGTCCTTGGGTTCAAAGCGCGATGGTAATAGAAATAAAAGTAGCTTCTGTATTAGACTTGTTTCCACAGGACCGAGCTCCCATTTTAGTTCCGGCCATTGCATATTTGAAAAGGCTGGTGGCATCCAATTTACTTGGTACACAGGTACGCCTGAACGAGGCAACCCAACTGGCGTGCATGCGTTGCAGTAGGAGAGAATCCAAAGTTTAATATCTCAACAAGATACAACAGCCTGTTCAGCTTTTCGTATTTACCTATGTAAGGGATATTACACGTGTGCTCAGCTTAGTTTGAGGTTTTGTGAAGCCAGTAATTAACGCTGTAGGCGATACAGTTTTTGGGGGGTAATTGGGTCACGGAGTCGAAAATAATCACCATAATTTTTAAAATATGTTAATTCTTAGTCTGTCTCTTCAGTTCGCGTTTCAAAGAGAGCGAAAGTGACGGTGTACGGTTTGATAAGAATATCGTGATGAAAGATGTCGCGTGCACGTTCATATTTCCACCTCATTTATGGGAAGTGTACACGCATGGCGCATGATTTACTATTTCTGTGGAGTTTAGGCGCGGGTATTAAGTTGACCACTGCACTTTTTCTTTTACGATCTATAAATTCACCACCGTGTGCTCAAGTTGACGCAGAAAATATCAGCATCAAGGATATAAATTCTGAATGAATAATAGATTCGAGATATGAAATTCAATGCTGTGCACGCTCGCAGAAATGTTTCTACTAACAATAAAATATCACATTTTGAGTGTTGAACCAACTGTTGAAGAATTCCGCTACGATCAGGTTCACTTTTGACTTTTTGTTAATCGACATTTCCGTTTCCGAACGACGACGCGTTTGCCATTCGACCGAATAATTCTTCCGCCTAGTCTAAAGGGTGGAAAAACTCGCCACGAATGGACGAATTTTCTCAAAGTGGGCTAAAGTGGTCCAGAGTGGTTTTGAACGACCCGAGATCGGATGATCGTCGAATTCAAGTGGTCCGAATATTCCGGTTCCAGACTCACGTACAATACTTACTGCAGACCGAACTCAGAGGTCAGAAGGTACAGCAATTAAGGAGCGACCCTTACGTGATCGAAGATAAAAAAGAGTCCCTTATTGAGCTAGTATATTCTGAAGCCACATCCCCGAGCTGATATTGGACATCGATTATCAACGGAACGAATTATCGAACATTCCTGAAAACCCTTTCCTCTGATCTCAGGGAAACTTACCAGTAAGTTCCTGAGCGTCAACGGGAGCTTTTTTCTCCTTATTCACAGCCTCCTTCTTCAGGTTTGGTTCTAATTGTAAGCTGGAAGAAAACATAGGGGTTGTGGTAGCCAGTCCACGTCTTGAAATGCTCCTCCATCTCCTGCACCACGTCTCCTGGAACATGAAAAATGATGCTTTAACGGTTTTTTTTCATTAAAATAACCTAAACGGTAAACAATTTCAGTTTACCGATACTCTAACATCGTTTCCATCTCTCTGACGCCGGTCCAGCGTGCCGAAAGAATCAGGCAATCAAAATCAACGCAAATTTGATTACCGAACAAATTTATACAACGACGTGGTTCCAACATCTATCCACCATCGCCAACACGGTGCGTGCGATTGTTCCCGTTAGTTTTATGAATTAAGGGTAGCCATTGTTGATAAAAATGAAACCAAAAGTTAATCAGTTTCTACTATCAAAGCAACGAAAATGATCAAAGTTGCCCTCGTAATTGATAATATATAAATGTGTCAAGTACAAAATACGCGAACATCAAGAGACTCGGTAGAGTCTCACGCCAAGTACATATGAAAAAAAATGATTTACCGGTAAACAGAAGCTATACAGGGTACCAAAGCAACGAAAATGATCAAAGTTGCCCTCGTAATTGATGATACATAAATGTGTCAAATACAAAATACGTGAACATCAAGAGACTCGGTAGAGTTTCACGCCAAGTACATTAAGAAAATGAATTACCGGCAAACAGAGGCTATACTGGGTGAATTCCCAAGTGAAGTCAGGTGAACTTATGGGAATCAGCAAACAAGGTTTCAAACAGTTCCGAACCGATGCAACCATCTGAAAGCTAATTACCTATTCCAGCCAACTTCAGACTGTGGCTGTCGTTAGGAATTCACCCTGTAAATGCTTGAAACTTGTGAGTAGAATTTATTCTACGTAGTTTGCGAATCTGTTTAGTACATTTAGCGCTGTTAATTCGTTAGCTTATCGTGTCTCAGTTGAACGATAATTAAAGTTATCGAACCGACGACATGCCGTATACCCTGAATCCGACGCCCTGTAATTATCGGACTCCCCTTTCGGACAGGTATTTCGACTGCCCTGTGGCGCCTCGTAGAGATATACATATATACATGTAATTACACGAGTGGCAAACATCTTTAGCAGCACTATTCGCTAATCGCGTTTATTCTCGGTACGAACATCCCTCGCTAAATTATTAACGAAATGATCAAAAGCAATTTGCACCTGCGCCCTTAGGCCGAGGTATTTCTGGGGCTATTCCACCCCCTGACATTTCCATGTCGATACTTTCCGTACACGGAGAACTAAAAAGAACGAGAGACACAATCTGCTAGAGGAATTCGGGTGGAGACAGAAAAGTCAAGGGCGTTTCAGAATCGGGTCGAGAGTTCAATTTTAAAACTTTAAAGCGAGCATCAAAGAAGAAAAATTGTAATTTTGGTGAAATTTTCAAGGGTGGCCTTTGATATGTCATTTGATGCGCGAACGGGTTGGAATTAATTTAAATAATTTAGACGTGTTATATAGATATAACGGGTTCCATGGCTTGTGTGAACATTGTACAACGTCGATTCTGGTCTAATGTAGAACATAATTTGTCGATAGGGTAAGGCACACATTTGCCGTCGGAATTAGTATCGTTTGTTAACGTTTGGTTGACTTTAGTGTATCGTCATAGAGTAAACAGCGTGTGAAAATCGACACATTTGCGTTATAACACAGAGCCTGGCTATTGGTTGTGGGTAATTAACAGCCTGCAGGTAAATCACACCGACGTAACTCACAAACCCTGAAAAATGGCTGATCTACAAAGTCGTGACGTGCAATGTCAGTATTTCAAAGACGATTCATATACGACGAAACGTGAACTTTCAGCCTCGTCTAGATTCAACTAGCCTCAGCTTTTCTGGAGCATGCGATAACCCCCGGAATTTTCGCTCTCTGGAAAGGGTGGAGCCTAGTGGGATATTTGAATTTTAAATTCTAAGGTCAAAGGAAGGCGGGAAACACGTTCACTCATAAATTCGCCTCGGCTGGGACATTGTAGAGAAGAATCCATTCTTCTCCATGACGAAAATTCGAGCTATTTGGAATTGGCTCTTCACACAGCTGAGTCGAACTTGGAATTTGGTCTTATATCCTCGACTCATAGACTGTTGTAATTGAAAGTTCAAGCGGAACAATCGAATTGTGGGAATTGAACTCTTCATCCGTACATGATCAATGAACATTTGTTACCTCGGAATTGCCTTCTTAAGTCATCTTGGTGTCGTGCCAAGAAAGGGAACAACCGTAACGAGAGAGTAACGGATTTTTGCAAATTTTTTTATTTTTTTTAACGATCGTTTGGAATACTTTCATAGAATTATTTAAACTCATTGAGTAAATTTCAGGAACAGGAACATCAAGAAAATAAAAATAGTTCTATTTTTACAGACGTCTGCGAACAAGAGCATGATCAAAGAACAAACTGTGTTCTTGCGAGTCGGAACAACTGTTGTACATACCCTTGTCATGTTTTTTTCAAAGCGAGGTGAGGCGTGGGGTAGTTCGTAAGCACACTTTGAACCCTTGTTCCAGGTCCATTTTGACAAAATTTCGCTTCGACCTAATTAGCCTTGTTCAGTTATAAAATCATCGCAATCAAAACCCTGCTGCTACATACCATACCGCCTCTGTAGGTATCTGGTAACTAATAATTGGGTCAAGACCCTCCCCGTGAGGGTAATGATCCAGAAGTCAGGGCAGCAACAGGTGATGAATACTAACAGGAGTCCCTGAGCACATGAAGTACAAAGAGACAGCGGTTGTTATCGTGTAACCACTGTGATACTAGATGACCTAAAGAGTAATTCTCGGTCACTCACCTCTTCCCACTTTTGACAATCTTTTTCTTAGCCATTTAATGGACTGAGCTAGAAAATCTTCAAGATTGAAAGACGTCTATTTCTTCGAGCTATTTGCCATCTTCACTCTTACAGGTATGGTTTGTTCCAACGCATCATCACGTATCTTCGTACTGATAATACTGTTGTAAAATTTCACGGTCTTATCACACAATAAAGAAACGTTTAACAAATTATTGAAATTCTGCCCATAATTATTTTTGATACTTATTTTTATAGTGGCAGATTGATCATATCTGATCGAATATGATCATATATAATTAGATACAAACATTTTTTTCTCGGGTACTTTCTCATCTTTTTCCTTTCTACTTTGTCAACTGTAATTAATATTGTTCGATTATTTTTCATGATTATGGATTACAACATACTTCCAGCATGTGTGATTATGATTAATTAGAATCCGCCAGATTAATTTGAACATCAAGTTGATTAATCCATCTCGATTCAATGAATAATTAAGTCGACGTACTTGAATTTTTAAGGTAGTAGCTTATTTTCATCTACAACATTCATTATATTCGCCGAAATGAGCGACGGTTCAGCTCCGACCCGTCGTTCTGTCAGTACTGGGCCAACGTAGCTTGCCAGCACTGGCCAAGCGTTGACTGTCAACCCTTGGGCCAGTGTTATCATTCCGGCGTCCTGCCGTTCGTCGGCCAACCGTTGGCAGTAAGCACTCGGCCAACCCTGCACCGTTGGCAGCAGTACTGGCACAGTACAGGGCCTGTTGTGAATTTCTGCTTGGGTGAATGGCGTTTAATTAAACGGGGTCTTTCGACTTTATCAAAGTCAATCAACTCGCGCCTCCCCAAAGTTCGTCTCTTCGTTTATTACAGCGGATGGTCACCAAGGGGCGGATAATTTACCCGGACTTCAATCAATCTTTGTCCTCTGTCAACGGTTGGGGTGGGAAAGTGAAACGAATTATTTCGTCGAACATCTCGGACTATCGGCTATACGGCCCACAGGTGAAAAACCTGAGAAAAAAGTTAATCGCAATAAGAAGCCTTAGGTATATGAACTCTGAATTAATCTTGTCAGAGCAATTTCCGTCGGTCCATTTGCGGATGATATTCAATATAAAACGCAATTGACCTTCTAGGTCTTCTTCATCACGGTATATGAAATTTATTTTTTCAAATCATTCGCAATGTTCCACAGAATTTTTTTTTCTCTCTCAGTTTATTTTCGGTTGAATCTACTCACATGCTCAGTCCCGAGCACGTATATAACTTTTTCCTAAATATACGAGCAGGTGAAGCTCAAGTTATTGCACAGCCGACGAGGGTGGCTGAGGAAAATACGTTTTGGGGACAGACACGAGCCTCGAGTATAAAGTTTAAAAAGAAAAAAAAATATCGGCGGAGTAAAATCCGGAGATAAACGCCTGCTGAAAATTACAGAGTCGACTGTGACATCTTGTATTCCGTGGAATTATTTCGTTATATAGAATTTTCGGTATCTGAACACCGCCGTTTCCTCAATTTCAGCTTTTTCACTAGCGAGGATGCTTGGGTTGAATTTTAAAACATGTTTAATGGATTATTCATCAATCCTGCTAGTTTTTTCGCTCTTATTGTAAGATCCGTAGATTTAGAACGCATAGCGCATGGAAGTGGATCAATATGATAACGACCTCGGCAAAGTGTTACATAATTGAAAATTATCACTCTCATTCTTTGACCATGTACTTTTCGCGATGAAATGTTGAACCGCTAGCAACAACCGAAGGTGAATTATATTTAACGTGTCTTTAGGATATTTATTTAAAGAGACGAGTCTTCGTTCTGGCAAAAGACTCGGAACCACTAATCTGGGACACTTGAATCCGAAGTTTCCTCGCATCACTGCCACGACATTTTCTTAAATTTCTTGCAGATCGCGGAGTTCATTAAGCGTACCTCGCACGGCACTTTCTTGTTTCAAACGTTTCTCTTTAGCAGAGTATGTATAGATTTAATGAAAAGCCGGAGAGTTTCAGGGCCGCGATTCTAGACAGTTTTCATCTCGTTACAACCCCGGGGCGTTTCGGGCACCTTCACATGTACACATTACTCAAAAGCAATTTACATTCCGAATTATTCAAGTGCTGGATTTTTTTTTTCATATTTTTGATCTTGTGTTCGTGAAACATTGCCAACAGGTAAACGCCCAAGGATCTCGACCCAGAGCCATCAACGTCAAACGACACGAATAAAGGGAGAATTCCGTGATTCGCCACTCGCTACCGATATTTTTATTTCGAATCGTTTTCAACTAATGGATTATCCATTTCCAGGGACGAAAATACAAAAAAAAAAAAACGCCGATAAGTTCGTTCACGTGTTCATCGGAATTTTGGGATCTTCAACAGTAAAGCTGAACATAAGTTTGGGACAGTCCAGCGTGGGAGGACCGGGTTCCGAATCCAGAGCTTAGCCTGGGCTCGTGTGTCGTAAAGTAAAAATACAATTCAAGGAGCCAACATAGGTGACTGCGCGGGCACAATTGTGGACGTAACGTTATTTTTGTCAAATAAATTCAACGGTTCATTTCTAAGAAAAACTTGTTCACATTCTCGTACACAGTTAAAAACAATGTGAATTGCCTGTAGCATGTTGAAATGACACAGATTTCGTCTGAAAATTACCGAAATTTTGTTGTTCAACAATTGTATAATGTAGATTATCTCAAATGTAACTATATGATCATTTTGAAAGTAGGAATAACGAACAGGTTCATCCAGTCCAAATTCGACATTCATCGAATCTGTCAAATTTGCAGAAATATTTTTGTGTACTTTCTAAGACACGGAATAGTACATTATGCTACTAGGGAGGAAAGTGCGCGATTTTCGCCCGAGTGCGAGGTTGCGAGGGCAGCACGAGCACGAGGTGAAAATCCGCTCCTCCCGTGTGGCATATACTACTTTTCACCCGACTACGACAAAATGACCCAAAAATACGAACAAAAAAAACAGAACGCGCGCTCAAATGACTCGGTCTGAGGCAAGCGTGGTAAAATAGATAAGAGATCTCAGAC